>JAUMHQ010000033.1:2190346-2201209 GCA_032361165.1 Enteromius paludinosus | reverse complement strand
TAAATAAATAATCATAGATAGAAGCGTGTTTCCTTCAATTATTTTAAAATCAAGTAATGCACCCTTCGTTCAAAAATCTCTCACTGTACAAGATTTGTCAGGGCAAAAAATAAAATAAAAGAATCGTTCATTGATCGTAATCGAGTTAAAATGTTCAATTAATCGAGATTTTGATTTTAGGCCAAATCGCCCAGCCCTAATATATATATATATATATATATATATATATATATATATATAAATTAACAGCAGTTAAAAAGCAGCAGTCATTAATTTTTATTATTATTATCAATGTAGTAAAAAGCTTCATATTTTTGTGGGAGCTGTGATACGTGTTCCAGTTTTTCTTCTTTCTTTCTTTCTTCCTTTTTTTTATTCATCAATAAATGTATATATTTGATTTAATGAATTTATTATAAATAATTTATTAACACATATTGTGTGTATATTTATTATGTACATGCACATACAGCTTATATTTAGAAAATATTTACATGTATATATTAATTTATATTCATACAATTTATATTATATATAAATATAATTAAAATATAAACAATACATTTTTCTTAAATGTATATTATATTACTATATATATATATATATATTAAAAAATGTAATTGCATGGTAACCAGTTACACTGAACATTTTTCTGTATATTTTTATGTGAATTTACATTAAAATCTTGATTAAAAAAAAACAAAACTATGGAGTATATATGGATTATGCATCAAAACCATGTTCTGTACAGCATTACTAGTAGAGTCATTGACTTAATCATATTCCTGCTTTCCGCTGAGATGAGTATTGCTGTCCGTTCTCGGATATCAGAGTACAAAATCTCTTGACATGTCATGCAAAATCTTGACATTTCCTGTTCTCCACGCAGGTGAGAAGCCGTTTGAGTGCAAGCTCTGCCACCAGCGCTCCAGGGACTACTCGGCCATGATCAAACACCTGCGCACCCACAACGGAGCCTCACCGTACCAGTGCACCATCTGCCTGGAATACTGCCCCAGCCTCTCCGCCATGCAGAAGCACATGAAAGGCCACAAGCCCGAAGACATCCCCCCAGACTGGAGGATAGAGAAGACTTACCTGTACCTCTGCTACGTCTGAAGGGGGGAGACGGTGGGGAGGGAGGGGAGCGGGAGGGCGAGGGGTTAAAGCGCCTGGAAACACAGTCAGGAAATGGACGGATTCGTCGGAGGGGCTGGGCGAGGCGGACAGGAACTAAAAAGGCAGAAATCTTACCCCATCAGTATCACAAAACATTTACAAAAAAAAAAAAAAAGCATCATGTTATAGCCGTATATCTGTTCGCAGCACGGATCATATGGGAAGTCCACTCTCTACACGTCAGCTTACGTCCCAAACGATAAATATGTCTTATCAGTCAAACGACACACACACTTCAACAGCGATTCCTCCTCTTCATAAGGATGCCCTCTTCTGGTACAAAAATAGTAGTGTGAACCAGACAGTGTTTATCTCTTGACTGATCGTTCGGTGCAGGAAGCACTTACCGGTAACGTGCCAGTCAGGTACTCCACAGCAAATATGAATCGTCATGTTCATCAGGGTCATTACTGCAAAGTGGGACATAAGCTTCCTGCAAAACATGTTCACGATGCCCAGCTGACAGTCAGCGTGTAGATCCCTCCCATATGATTCACATTCATTAAGGGCTTATTGGTTTAACCAGCGTACAAATCAGCTAAGCTCTCAGTACTCTGCTCATCAATGTCATTTCACGATATTTTTTTTTTTCCTCTCGGCGTAGCGCGTATTACAAGCTGACTTCACGACGACAGTTTTTGTTTGATGTTGACTTCTCAAGCGCCACATTTCGAGTTTATTTTAAGCAGAATAACATGCACACGCTGTACATGTTCACGTTAGCTCTCCTCCTTTGCTTATCGGGTCTGAAATCGCTTAACCGTTCGAAACGAGTAACTTGGCAATACATACAGAACATCCATTACACACTAGACATCTAATCAACTGTTTATGCTGTTGTTATAGAGACCAAAATGATGACTAAAGCTGCTTTTGTCAGTGGCTTGCAGACTGAGCGGCACTGTGACGTACAGGGCTCGTCCGCACATATCCGTGTGTTCGTAGGTGGTCACGGCCTGTCCAGCCGGGAACGCTGGGATCGATGAATGAACAGAGCAGATCAACTCTTTTGGTTTGGTTCCTTTTCGCTTTGTTTGTGTTTCTTATTATATCTTGATTTACTTCAGCACATCGTACTTGAATTACCTCGTTTTTTTGTGACCTCATGTGCTAGTGTTTAAATTTTTCCTTCGTTTCTTTGTATATGCGATTGTTTGCTTTGCTAGCAGAAGCGGTGTGTGCTTTTTAAGTGCTTAAGAAATTAAGTGCCATGGTGAAGAGAGATTATTCGTCTGTTCGTTTAGGTTTTCTTTGCATTAATCTTACCAAACTTGGTATTACGTTTTTTGTTTTGTTCGTTCGTTTGGTTTTACTAACCCTGCTTGTTGAAGAGCTTGTGGGTTCGGTCGTTTTTGTTTTTTTTTGTAAGCTACCTCTTAAGTTTTCTTTTTTTTGTTGCGTTTCGTTTGCGAAAGCACGTTGTTGTGCATTATTGCAACTTCATCTCACGCTTTCAAGTGGTTCGGAAGCGACGAATATGAAAGGGTATGATTAGCTTATAGGAAAAGTGGGTTGAAAAAACTAATCAGAACTTTCGCTATCAGTCCTCTCCCCCCCCCCCCACCACCACCACCACCCCTGTAAATGTTACCTTAAGAGCAGATTTCTGAAGCCTTACGTTCGGGGTTGGAGTTGATCTGGGAGGTGCGTATGGAACAAGTGAAGTGTAGTACTTTAAAGTCTGAAAAAAACAAAAACAAAATGTTAAACTTGAAAATATGTGAATAGAATTGTAGTTTTGTAATGTGAAAAAAGATGGTTCACAGAGCGTGAGCCGCCAAGAACAGGTCATATGCAGCAGTGCATTGTGCGTTGGACAATTGGGACTGCAAGTGGTAATCAAAGACGAAAGGAAGAAGAAGAAAAAAAAAATCCTGTCAGTTGACATGTTTCTTTGTATGAGTGTAGTCCTGAGCAAGAGCCAACAGAGGCCATTTGATATATAAAATTGTGATATTTTTGTATTAAGTGTCAGTCCCTTTTTTCCATTTGTTGAGGTTGCAGCGGGGCAAAACTTTGTAGTTCTTTTTTTATATCATTATTCTCTCGTTTGAATCGTTTGCCTTGCTCCTCTTCGGTAATGTTGGACAGTGCGTGATCCTATAGTGGTAAATGTTGCTTTCTGGATGTCAATACATTGCAGGTGAAGGACTAAATCAGCCACTTTCTCCTTTGTGAAAATAACAAAAAAAAAAAGATGTGATGCCAATGATCAATTCCATTGCACACGATATCTCAAACAAAACAATCAATGTTGCCAACGTTTTGTTTTTTTTACTTGAAGTGACTAAAAAAGAAGGGATGGGAAGACGCGTCAAAGGAAACGTAATTGTCGTGTGTCTTGCCGTTGTTTTCTGGAAAACACTGTGAGTTTGGGCATACTTGCCCCCTGTGAGAATTTAAAAACTAGTAGCTCCATGAAAAAAAAAAAAAAAAAGGCAGAAATATATATTTTGTTCTGTAAATGGATAATGTCGACTGATGTTAAATGGTTAAAACAGAGTTTTGCAATATGTGGCAACAATACGAGATATTAAGTCACATGTCAGTGTACCTTTTTGATTTTGTACTTTGCTTTGAGTGTTTTCACATAGTGTGTGTGTGTGTGTTTGAGAATGAATGCGAGTGTGTGTGTGTGTGTGTGTGTGTGTGAGAGCACGTTTAGTGTCGAATGCACTAATCTGAAAGTCATATTCTATGCCACTTTTCTCTCACCGTGATTAAAAAATATTGGCATTGATATAGTTCTTCCCTCAATGTTCTTCTGATGTTTCTGTAATATCTTTGTGCCTAAATGAAATTGTTCAACAAATTGTCCACATATATCTGCTTAGTTTCTGTATTTTCAAGAAAAATTATTGGTGTCTTCAGGGCTCCAGGGGTGCCATGATGATCTCGGATCTCGATTTTTGTTGTGTGATGATCATTTGGTCTATTTTCAGTGGTTCCACTGGCGACCGATCAGTATTGTAGTGTTTTATACACAGTTCGAAAAAGACGAGCCAAACATTCCTTGCATCAGAATACAGGTGTTTTTTCACAATGGATATTCTGCTTTGAGGGAGAAAAAAAAAAAAATTAATGTTTGAGAATCAAACTTGCTTTCTTTTCCCTTTTTTTTTTTTTTTGCCTCAGCAACAGGTTTGCTGATTAAACCTTTCAACAACGTCCCTTTAACATTCGGCATTTGTACTGCCCCTACTAGACATGTTTCTTTGTTGTTTAAAGTACTTATGTCATCATTGCATCCCTGGAGTTGGCTCACTGTGTTCCAGTGTGGTGTTCTAGAAAGAGTAGCCATTTCATGCTGTGTTGCCATGCATGTGCCATTGAGGTCAAAACTAAACTGTTTGAGTAACAAAGCACCAAGACGTTGTCTTTTTTTTATATTAGCACTGAGGACCAATTGCCCTGTCGGACCAAGCATAACAAAGCTTTTTATGTAACAAAGCCGTTTCTCTCTTGCCCCTCTCTCTCTCAACTGTATCCCTCTCTCCTTCTCTGGCTTGTCTGTATTTTTTTTCCTCCCTTGTGACAGCACAAGTGCCAGTCCTGTTGCTCTTTAAGAATATAGTGTTTTGTTTCTGGGGTTTTTATTTTTTTGTTTGTTCTATTATTATTATTTGAATTGTTATAGTTACGTCTACCTCAGCACCTAATCTTAGCCTAATCTTAGAAGGTGCCCAATTTTTTTTATTATTTTATTATAATTGTTTTTTTGTTTTTTTTTCATTTTGTTGTCAATTGTACAAATTTTAAGTTGAATTAGAGCTTTGCAACGGTCCTTTGTCTTTTCCAGCAACATGCTATTTTTTGTAGCACTACTTTCTGGATGTTGTGCTACAGATATTGGCATCAGTTTCCTGATGTAGTCTTTCTTTCGGTGTAGGATCAGACACATCTCTTTGTAACATTTCAGTGTTCTCTGATGGAGTGTGAAAAAAATAAAGAATTTAAAGAGATCGAATGCTGCAGGTTTTCTTCTCAGTGTTGTCACTAAGTAAATTTTGTGCCTTTAATAGTGAAAGATATTTTTTACATCCTACTAACAGTAGATTGTTTTGTAGTGTTTGTTTTTTTGTTTTGTTTTTTTGTATCTTTTTTTATTTTTATTTATGAGTCTCAAAATAACAATGTTCAGTTGTACTCCTTAAATCTGCAGTTAGAAAAAAAATAAAAAATGGACTTAAGTTTGTCTGGCTTTTTCGTGTGTTCAACTCACAGGAGTTAATTTTCCTTTTTTTATACAACAAATATTTTGTCATTTATTCGCCCTCATGTAGTTCCAAACCCATATGATGGACTTTCCTGCGTGGATCACTGAAGGAGATGTTACGCAGATTGTTCCAGCTGCTCTTTTCTATAAAATCAGAAGTAAATAGTGACCACTACGGTAAAAACAAGATTATGTCGAAATGATTGATCGTGATCAATCGCATCCATTAAAAAAAAAGTTTTTGTTTTGCATAATGTGTGTATACTGTGTATATTTATCATGTCTATATAAAACACATGCACGTATATATTTGACATATATGTTTGTCTGTGTATATATATATATATATATATATATATATACACACAGAACACATATATGTAAACAAAAATGTATTTTGGATGCGATTTCTCATGATTAATCATTTCACAGCACTAAAAAAAAATTTACATTTTGAGTTTAAGTATTAAGTAGCATATGTTTCATGATGCTATTTTTGAAGTTTGCAATCTCCTGGTCACCATACACTCCTGCGCTGAAGAAAGCAGCATGAATATTGGTATAGGTTTTTATTAAGATGAGGGAGTAAATGATATGAATTTTCAATATAAAATGCATTTTTAGATTACTCTTACACTGAATATATCAGAGGTTACAGAAGTGATTTGCTGTTCTTCATGATACTTAAGTGCGGTGGTTTATTATAGGCAGCCTAGAGTCTGTAAAACAATGCAAGACAGTCTGATTCAATGAGTAAATAAATCAATGAGTAGGAAAGCCTAATAATCAATTTTATTAATGGCCAATGCATTGTGAATATAGATATCGCAGCTAAGATCTCGTTCCAAGTTTAATATTACAATTTAAGAGAGTAGGAGGACAAAACAAGACAACGAGACTGAACTTACTGCAGACACATTAGCCAATAAAATCCTCAAGATGGTAAAGTGGAGTCACACAGGTAGTGAAGAGAACAGGTTCTGTGCCTTCCCTGCCTGCTCTCATTACTATTCGGAGGGAAATAGACTGAAACAAAAGCAGTCTCCGCTTCTCTTTTATTCTGGGGGGAGACAAGCTGAGAATACAAACCTCTCTGCTTTAGAGAGTCTGCCTGTGTTCATTACACAGAGCTCTGTGTTAATACCAGGAACCATCTGAGCAAATAATGGCAATTCGCTGCTATGCTAATGCTCCCTCTGGTATTGTATCTGTCTAACACTCTGTGTGTGTGTTTGAGTTATGATCCTGTTGAATTATTGTAAACATCTGCCAGTGTCAGGCTACACGCACAGCAAAAGCTCAGCCTAACTGCTGCCATCTTGTGTGAGCGCCCCAGTTTGTTCACATTCAACAATTGTCTGACAGAATTTAAAACGAACACATTGTGTGATCACAAAGAATGAACGTTTTATTAATGCACTGATTCCACGTATAATACGAATACAACACAGATATTATATCACAAGGATATGTATAGAAAATAATACATTTTTCCATCTCCCTGCAGAAATAAACAGCTAAAACCAGTCTAGGGTGGTCAACCAGCCTGGTCTTAACTTGTTAAGCTACCAGCTACTTTGTTGTTTTTCAGTCGTTGGTTCTTTGGTCGCACACAGACATCACCAAGACATCTGCAAGATGTATTTTTTTGTGTGTGTTTGCTCATTTGTAATACGTCTAAAGGATGGTTCCCATCAGATGCCAAGCATACGTTTATTAGATGTCTTTAAGACGTTTATGACATCTCAAAGACGTCCGTCAGATGTTTGTAAACAGCAGATGCTTTCCAAATCAAGCGATATTTAACCGACATCTTCCAGACGGACATCTTGCAGAGAAATTTCGCTAACAAAAAAGGTTGATAAAAGCGTAGGTATGTGTTGTACACCACTCACAAAAGTCAAGTTAAAATGGGTTTTGTTGGTCAAACTCATTTCACCAGTTTGAAAATGAGCGAAACTCTCGTCCTCGCGCAAACTTCAAAGATCGTACGGATTCCGTTTGAAATGACGGAATTTTACAGAGCAACAGCAAATGTAGATATAGTCACATTATCGAAATGTCACGGGCAAGAAAAGGCCCTCTGTATAACGTTAAGAAACAATTGTGCAGTTGTTAGATGTGCATTGTAAAGTTGGGCGTCATAACAATGTCAGGCAGTTCGTTCAGAAATTCGTGTGAAGGGGCGGGGCTACATAGGGCCTGTAAAGTGATTTAAAGCACACCCTACAAGTAAATTTCAAACAAAAAAGCACGGACGTGGTCAATGCAGCAAAGTCGAGCGTCCCCCCACCCCCTTAAGTGAAATTCGCCCCTGTAAAACATGCACCTTTAAAGTGGCTATTGAAACTCTGTTATCCCTTTTCCCCTTCTAACAATCTCTGGAAATAATGTGCCTCGTATAAAGCACACAGTGCTACCTCAGTGTGCTGTGCTAATGAGTCTTTTAATTAGTTCTATCTCTTGAGATGAAACAGATTTTTGTAATGATCGTCTAAGAAAGACGGCAGGGTTCAGATTGTATATTTGCTTTGCAAGGCTTTAGGAAGTTAAGAATCATTAGAGCGTCGCTGATGCCGCTGGCACCCAAGACCGCCCGTTTTCGGCTAAGGTCACGTGACCTCCTCTGCGTGAATAGCTTTTGTGCGGCGAGCAGGGGGTCCCATCTTTGGTTGCTCTTTGACCCAGATATGATCTAATGGACAAGGGAAGTTTAGACAGCGAAGGACCGAATGGTGGCCGTGGTCTTCTCAAATCCCTTCGATTGTGTTCCCAGCTAAGCCGAGCCTGCGGGCGCGAGCGGGTCCAGTCACAGCCGGTGGACGACCTCCAGCAGATGAATTTGCAAAACAAGTAACAGCCTACAAATGCCACTTGAAGCTATTTGTTATGACTGCATGGCTTTCAGGAATTACACTGCCAACTTCAGCCTGCCAACATTCCGTTCTTGGTTGATAATGAAATTCCTCTGGCACTGGAATCCTATTGTGCACGCTCCAAATGCAGACTGTATTTAATATTACAGATACCAGTGAATACCAGAAGTATGTTATGATGTCCCCAACATCAGCAGCGCCTTAAATACATTATATGGCCTTAGAAGCCCTCTGCTGGTCAAAGTTGAGCGCAAACATGCTTGTGGCGTTTAAATGGTAATCATGATCATATTTATTTCATTTACCAAAAGAGTGGCATTTGCTAACTCTTGTTTCTTACAAAACATGACGTTTTATACCTAATTCCGGACTGTGGTGTTCTGGCGGGATTGATTGTATTGGGATCAATGCTCCCATTTACTGTCTAACAGATTTTTTTTTTCTTTAATTATGTAGGGTGTCGATGGCATTTATCCAATCACCCCAGGCCTGCTGAGTGCATTCCCAGTGAGGTGAAAATCTTTACAATTAGTACATTTAGTGTCACAGGCAATGACTAATACTCAACCGCCCTTAGGCTGGAAAAGAGGGAACACAATATAGACACGCTCCAACATTTCCTTAAGATATACATATACAGTATATATATATATATATGTATACAAACACAGAGACTTTACAAGATGCAACATTACAGATTTTATCAGGATAACAGAAGTGAAATGGAATGAAGGATATAAATTGATACCTAAAGGAAAGACGACTGCACAAAACTACAGTGATTTGATTCCAACATAAACTAATTGAAGAAATACACTACCTGTATGTACAAAATACACTTCAGTATGTTTTTTATGCTTGTGAAAATCTCCTGCTCTCCAGATACATGAACAACAGTACAGTTTTAAACTGTTTTCTATTTTAATATATTTAAAAATGTAATTTAGTGGCAAGGCTGAATTTTCATCCGTTACTCCAGTCTTCATAATCCGTCATTCGAGTATGCTGATTGGTTTGACTTTAATGTGTCCTCGCTGAATATAGGTATTCATTTTAAAACATGAGCCAAATGACTTCTGAACGGTAGTTTATGTCAGTATGATTAATTAAATGCAAGAAAAAAACAATTAACAAAATATCTGTCTTAAATGTGAATTCTAAACAGTATTCATATTTAACTGTTGTAAACATGTTGTCGCACTGTTGTGCCAAATATGAGAAGACTGCGATATTGTAACAGTCATGCATGTATGACGGAAGAGTTTTCGTCTGGCAAGAACAGCAGTCTACAAGTAATAACTCTTGATTTGAAAGCACATTACTCCTCTATGGTGCTCAAGTTATTCTCTTGTGAGATAACAATCACATTACCAGCACTTAACCTACGTCAAACACTGCATTTACATTAAGCAGTGAGACAGAATTGGCGCCACATACGGGTCAGTCATTCTGCCAGACCGACCACAGCGTGCCTAAAGTGATGCTGTAGGCCAACACGGTGAGCAGGTAGACGCGGAAGAGCAGGACGTCCAGCACGTACCCCACCTGCAGCCATTCCTTAGCGATCTCCCTGCTCTCATCCTTCTTCTCCAGGAACTGGCGGATGGTGCTGATCTCACGCAGGATGCCGTCCATGACGGGAGACCCGCTGTCTCGCGTGGACAGCCCCAAACCTAGGTTCCTCCCAGAGTCTCGGGACCCCTCGCAGCTGTGATGGTTGCAATGGACCGCTTAAAGAATCAAAGGTTAATTTCAGAGCTTCTTTTCACTGACTAGAGCACATTTGCTAAGCTCCACCTATTTTGGTACTGTTGCTATGTCACACTTTACTGATACAGGGGATGGCAACAGTTGCTAAGGTAGGATCGGTGGGTATTGTTTAAGGCGAGGGTTAGCGAAGGATCAGTTACCTGTGTTCATGTTGTTTTCTTTGTAGAGCGGCAGGTCAGATCCCTGCGAGAGGATGGAGCAGACCTTCTTGTTGCGAATGCAGAGAAACACCGTGGCTTTCTCCAGCACCAGGTGTTTGACCCACTGGGGCACGCGAGACTGCAGATCCTGTTTGTGCACCAGCCGCACGATCAAAACTGACTCGGTCAGGCTGATGACCAGCAGCGCCATGCATACCACAAAGTACACACCTACACTCGAATACACAGATATAACATAGACTTACATTAAGTGTTTGCTCTTTTTTGAGCTCTTTCTGAGCAAAACTTGGTAAGAGTTTTACAATGTTTTATAATTATTTTTCGATATCTCTATCATCAAGATTGCTTGACTCTTATTTAAACATAAATAGCCTAAACAGTAATATTTAAAATATGGTTAAAACAAATAAGGTCCCACTTTATATTAAGTGTCCCTAATACCTGTGTACTTCCATAGTAACTAGATGTGTATCTAATATGTAATCACAGTGTAAGTACACATTGCTACATAGTGTCTACAGCTGTAATATTTCTGTAACTTCACACATGTAACACCCCTCAGAATGGTGTGTGTTAGTACAAATGTGTAACAGGACATTGGTAACAACACTTTTTTCACTTCACTATGTAGTCATGTAACAGGAATTACATAGCTACATTT
>JAUMHQ010000033.1:2167143-2178230 GCA_032361165.1 Enteromius paludinosus | reverse complement strand
ATATATATATATATATATATATATATATATTTTTTTTTTTTTTTTATAATAATAGAAAATAATTTTTAGATGTTTTAGATGTCACTCTGAGCTTGTAGTCAAATATGAAGTCATATAAATAAGTGCAACTTTATCGGCTTATGTCCAACCTTATTTGCATTTGAGTATACTAACATAGAGTGATAAACTATACCAAAAATCTCGTCTGTTTGATTATATCATTGCAATAAATGTGACTGTAAGACATAAGGATATGAAAGCTGGTTTGACAAATTGCTTGAAACGCACTATACAGATAAAATTGAAAACTTGTAATGTAAAGCTGCCAGTGGATGTCATTTGCGTCAGTATTGTCTCACGTTAAACTGAATCTGTGCGTAGTCTCTGTCCTCAAGATTCAGTGTCCAGTAGTGAGAAGGCACCGACAGCAGCTCCCATTCACCATCGTTCATGAACTCTCTGGTATCATTGGCGATTTCCTCAGCAGGCCTCCACAGAGCTAAATCCACTTCATTCACTGCCAGAGAAACACATCAGCGGTTCATTGTGTTATTGGTCAATTAAGTGTTTATGTTGGCAGGTTTGTGTGGAGCTTATTTAAAATATGTCAGCTTTTAAAAGATTCTAACCAGGGCTGATCAAAAACACTCAGTAATCACAGCAACTCTCATTATACGGAGGCCAGCTTGTGTACAAAGCACACGCTGTGTACGAGTAAGTAATTTACCTGAGTGGAGCCAGCTGCGAAAGGTCAGAGTGCAGTTCTGCTTGTCAAAGGGAAAGGCATAAATCTCCAGGTGACAGGCTGAGACCACCTGGATGGGTTTGTAGTTTTTTACTGTTCCTGAGCAGTTGACATAAACATATGGGATGACTGGGGATTTGCCAACATCGACGCTGGAGAGAGAGGAAGACATATGATGCAATGAGAGTTTAACTCGACCAAATTCATTTCCAGAACACAAAAGGAGCTTGTGATGCAGGCTGGAGAGATGCATATATCATGCACATACGATTCACTTATGATGACATCAGGCACCCAGATGGCATCCGAGGACAGCGATATTTCAGTGATTCCATCAAACTCTTCAGGATCCCAAACAAGAAACTCATCGTTCCATATCTGAAACATTAGAGTAATATGGTTTACTGTTACCACCTAGCAGGTCCCATGAGAAAGATTCAGATCGCTCAAATATCAAATTACATGCATTTCAAAATTGGATTATTGTGTATGTGTTTCTTTGCTGAATACGCCTGGTAAAGATAAGATTAAATATGTTTTATGAATCCTGCTCATTCATTGCATTCTTCTTTTAAAAGAATAAGCATATGTAATACTGATTTGTTAAGAAGCTGGTCTGTTTATGATATTCAAAGTAAATATTCAGGTCAAAAGACAATAGGTTAGGTTTCAAGAGCTTACGATGCAAAACCATTTTAAAAACAGCTACCGTAAATCTCAATAAAGTATGTTCGCCATATACAATAATGCTGCTGTGCGTTTAGTTACGAACTGTTACCACTAATCAGAAATATTAATTGATACCAACTTGGCGATACCAAATGCTGGTGGTCACTTTTTGAGTCTGTCCATCCTGTGAAAAGATGCGCAAATTTACTGACATGGAAACAAACTGTGTATATAACTTAATAATATTAGTTATAATACTGTGTATAATAACTTGAAAACTTTAATATATATATATTTTTTTTTATCAACTAACAGTTAACTGTTCCTATGCATTGCATTTAAAAAGCATGATTGTTCTTTTCTTGACCAATATTACAAGTATTAAAGATTGAAATGTGCTCACCACATCTAGAACAGATTGGATTATGAGGTCAATGTAAACTTTAGTTGGTTTGGTCCAGTTCTGGACAGGCCGGACTCCACAGTTATATTTGCGAAGCAGTAACCTGGTGAGTTGGTTCAGAGCAGATCTTTTTGGTTTCTCTGGGACTAACTCAGCTTGTGGAATAACTGTACAGGAATGTTAATCAGTGTAGATCTTGCTTGACTTGGTTAAGTTAAAATGATCAGTACAGTTGAATCTCGTCACATGCGTTCCATAAACAAAGAAAATTCACAGTAAATGCCATTCACAGGTGGTGACTTAAAATGTTTCAAATGTTGTTCCTTTTTTGAATATTAATTGCAAACAGCATTAAAATGTATGCAACATGTGACTGAATGATTGCATGGTAATTACAATACAAACAAGAGAAAGCACTGGACTTACCTGACAGTAACAAAGATAACAAAAGGACAGGACTCATCCTGACAATAAAGTAGAAAACTGCAAGCAGATTCGAGTCAGTTTCCGCTGCTTTTGTCCCAGCTTTTAAAATTGAACCCTATCACGAAGTGTGTTTATTCCAGTATAACGCAATGGAGCATCAGAACGGTCGTTGTACACATGACTGCAACAAATGCACAGCAGCATTTTGGTCACCACTCTAGCAAATTGATTTTCCATTATGACGGTAAGAAGATCTGGGTTTAGTGAATTGGATGTGTACTCTGACTGCTCAATTCGTGGACCCTAAGCATAGTAAGCTAGAACATAATGGGGAATAAAACATACATAATCATAATTACACAATTATGTGTTAACAGTAAAATCATCTTAAATACATATTTAATTTCTTTATTTCTTATTTATATATTGAGCACGGAAATTCTAATGCTGCTTTTCACAGAAAAAAAAAAACAACAAAATTAAATGTGTGCATATTTTAAGATATTTAAAATTTTAAGATTTTCTTTATCAAGAAGTCTTTGATAGTTAGCAAATGCACAGATACAGTGTGATATAGTGTGGTAGCCAAATAGAATAATGCAAGTTTAAGCAGGTTTTTTCATATATTTTCAGCAATTTTTCGACCTTAAATTATTTCCACATTCTGTCAGGCTGTAGTATAAGCACATCATGAAGACAATTATTCCTTATTATTGGTATTGAAGATGTGGAGAGGCTATTAGGTGTTAGTTTTATTTACATACTCTAACTAACGTAACAATATACAAAAAAATAAAATAAAATAGCCTACTACAGTGCAAGCCCTCGTCTTTAAATAAAATTTAAGCTTCATAAAATTTGGAAAATCCGTATTTAGTAACTGCAGTTACCAAATTAATGTGAGATGTCTTTCAAAAAGTGTAAGAAAGCTGTTTGTTTAGTGACTAAACGCTATTTTTTTTACTTACTACGTCTACATAAAATCGTTGTTTTTTTAAGCAAAACAAAATGTACATTTATTTCAGCTAAATCTACATTACCTCTGAGTAAGTGAGGCTGTCATGATTAATAGGTTCAGTGCAGTGTTAGTGTTAGTCAGTTTCCTTTGACGTTTCTTGACTGTTTACCAAGCGCGCGCACGATGTTTCTCAGCGCGCGCTTAAGTGTGTGTGTGTGAGGGGGCATATGGAGTAGGTCACACTCCGGAGTCAGGGCGAAGCAATCTGGAGAAATATTTGATTAAAAAAAGTCATTGCCATGAGAGTTGAACAGGATTTTGAACATGGGGAAACGTCTGAAAGCTCGGTGAGTGTGTTGTGTTTTACAGAAAATATATTCAGAATGGAAAAATGGAAACACGGTTTGTGTTAGTAAGATATAGACACCGCAGTGGCTGTCACCATTTCATTTCTTTAAACAATTAGTAGATGTTATAGACTGATTATATTTGAGCAAACTTGAAAAATGTTTAATGATCATAAAATCTTAAATATAGGAATTTCTATCCTAATCTGGAACCCATCCATTAAAACCCATTGGAACCCTTTTTCATTCAAAAATAATGTCAGAATTAAGTATAGCATCCATATCTAGTTTATGCACTTGTTGATTTTTAGATCCCATAAGGATTGTTTTGAATTTAGGATAAAAACTATCATAGGAATCTTGTACAGACTGAGATTCTATTCTAAATGGTTTTAAATGTTTAAATGAGCATTTCCCCGCTAAATTATGTTCTCTTAAATTTCTCTTCTAAGCTAAGTTTTCACCTACTCAATTCTACCTTCTGAAAGATATCTAGGAATTAGTGAATTTTCTTGTGTTTGCTTGTGTCACTCGAGCGCATATCTGATAAACACAAGCTCTATCTGTGTCGAAGGCCCAAAATAGAGCTCTGAGTGCCGCTCACAGGCCTCCAGCTCACCATATATGTCTTCTGCTCCCAGCCTAGGGTGTCTGGCTGCCTCCACAGCCATGCTGACATTCCCACCTGCTGTCAGAATGTCTTTATATAGTTCTGTTGCTCCTGCATCTATTATCTGGGCCACAGTCTTTTTTTATGTTTACATGCCATGCTAATGCCTATTTTTATACATACTGTACTGTAAAAAAAAAAAATCTGATACGGATTTAATAGAAGATGTAGACATTTTCATGCCCAAGGCTTTCATAACTGTTGATTGGGCCAGCTATAGACTCCTCCAACCCACGCTCATTTGACACCTGAGTCAGAAATACGGTTATGCCGGGTGATAAATCCAAGCGCAAATTGCATCTCATATCATATTCTTGTTTTGATCAGTTCACACCTGCTCTTTTTTTTCTGGAACGGATCCTGTTATTGAGTGGTTAATTGCTCAAGTGGGTCTTGTTATCACAAACAGAAGTATCCTCAATATGCCTGTGGCAAAGCATTTGAATTTTTGATCCACAGAAATTAAAAAACAGCGTGTTTGCTTGTCTTTTTCAGAGCCAAATGCTGCTTAACCAGCTCAAAGAGATTACTGGCATTCAGGATCTGCAGGTTCTCCAGAGCGCCCTGAACGTATGTTTAGTGCAGCAGCACTTATCCATTTGTTTATAACACAAGCAGCAGATGTAATGATACTGACATGACTATTAATAGAAAATAAGCCTGACAAATGTTTGTAAATATGGAAATCTTACCATGTGTTTCCCTTACGTTCAGCGGTGAGGGTTTGGTAACCTAGATGTGGTACTAACAAGCAGCATGTGCTAAAAAACAACAAAACATGTTCGTGTATTTGAGTAGTGATGACTAATTGTGGCAAACTCTTATCCAGGCTAGTCAAGGTGACATCAGCCAGGCCATTGGGCTACTGACCACCCAGCCCCCAGGAGAGGAGCAGATGCCCGAAGAACCAACTAAAGCCAATAATGAGAGGAACACCTCCAACACACAGAACGGTGGGTTTAAACCATACTATTAATATCAACGTCATCACATTTTCCAAAGATTCAGTTATTTATATAGCAGATAATGTCACGTTTATTTTATGCTCATGTAGTACGGACTTGTTCTCAGGTGCTGCTAAAGATGATCTGCAGACCGCCATTGAGCTTAGTCTTCAGGAGTCACAGCAGGCTGAAGCGGAGCAGAGAGAGCTGCACAGGTTCATTACCAACATAGGGGCAACTGTAACATTATTACACTTTCCTTCTTAAATCATTGACCACTACAAATGTCATCTGCTTTCGGCATGAGAAATAAGTGCATGTACCAAATATACATTGCTGTTCCAAATTATATAATTACCCTTTTTCTGCAAGGACACATTAAATAAAACATTAAATACACTGAAGACTGGAGCAATGGCTGCTGAAAATTCAGCTTTGCCATCAAACAAATAAATCTTTCAGAAACATAAAAAAAATCTTACCGACCCCAAAGTTTTGAAAGGTAGTGTACTTACCATTCACTTGTAAAGAAAATAACTATATCAAATGAAGCTTCCGAGACAATACTTCTATAATAATTGTGATAATTGTGCTTAGGGGTGATTGTCTTCCAATAGTTGGAAGAAAAAATTACATGAATACAGCTATAGTCCCAAATAATAATCTTTGAGCAATACTGTGTTTTTTGCTGTTCTATAATACTATGTTTTACTGCAAGAAACAGCTTCAAAAGTACAGTAAGTATCTGAAATAAGTTATATTGTCTTTATTAAAACATACGGTAACACTTCAGAATTGGGGGTCAGAACAATGCATTAGTTAAGCATTAATTAATGGTTAATATGTTCACAACTCAAAGTTAGTTGAGCAAAAACACACTACTAATTAATGATTAACTTAACATTTTAATCATTAATTACTAGTGTGTTTTTGCTCAACTAATGCTTAATTGTGAACAAACTAACCATTAATTAATGCTTAACTAATGCATTATTCTGACCCCCTATTCTGAAGTGTTACCAAACATACTAATCAGATGACAAGTAAAAAACATTCCTGAGCATGTCATGTTACAATAATTTTTCACGAGTTCACACTTCCTCATTAGTAGAGTAAAAAGCAAATTTGGCATGCTGTCCAGGGAGCGAGCCGGGGGAATGGCAGGCTCTGAACCATATCGATTTGAACCCTAGCTAGGGCAATTGTTCGGCGTCCGGCTCGATCTCCGACTGCCCCCCTGAGAGGAAGTCGTGGCACTAAGAAGGAGGAGATGGGGAGGGTTTGCAAAAGTGAGATGTGAATGAAGGGGAAATGCGGTTATTTATAGTGGTTAGGAAGGATTTGATTGGGTAATCGTAACGAGGAGATTGATTAGCTGATGCGATGCAAGCGTCCAGCGCTCCTCTCAAAACTTTGTTACTGTCAAAACATGCACTTAGTGTTACAGTTGCCTCCAAAATCATTCATACTAAGTTTAACCTGGTTATCAAGGGCATCAAAACATTATTCTCAAAATAATTTAAAGGAAAAAATAGAAACTTTTTAACACCCTTTTCTTTGGCAGACAAAGTGAATTTTATGAACCATATGCTAAGCAAGTGCTATCACTCTATCCTGAGTGTAAACGAAACGAAAGTTTAGAGTATTACAATTGCCCCTTCTCTCCTGTTTTACGAATCATTTGCAGCTTGGCTGTCTTACCAACTCCTCTTGTTACTCCAGGGCTCTTGAGGTTAGCGCAGAAGAGAATGCGGCCCGCATGAAAAGAAAGAGGTGTGAGGGGTCTGGAGAGAGCTGCAGCCCGGCTGACTGGATCCGACAGGAGGACTGTCCCGTGGGCATCCGCAATGTGGGAAATACCTGCTGGTTCAGTGCTGTCATTCAGGTGCGTGGAGCTTTTAATCACAAATTGTAGGCATTTGGTAAAGCTGAATCTTTAGAATGTTCTGAAAAAAAATAAGTGTAATTGTGAGTGTAATTTTGTAATTTTATAGAAGAGTTTAACAGATTCATTAGGAAATCCAGTTGTAAAACAAAAGGACTGCAAGTAACGGCTATCTTCTAACCTGTTACATCATCTGGCCATAGTGTAAATTAAATTAGCGGTGTTGCTAATGACTGGAGAATAGAGAAGATCAGATGGAGTGTCTGTTTTTTTTTTCCTGTTCCTGACTGCAGAAGCGTCTCAGCTGTAATTGTATTATATCCATTCCAGACTGAGTTTAGCGAGGCTTCTCAGATGTCTGTGTTGAAATATAAGCCATCACTGATATTGATAGATGTCTGAGCTAATTAAATAGAGCATTGTTTTGATGATAAAGAGAGGCATGAACTCATGGAGTGAGTTTATGGCTTACAGATAAGTAACAAACAATGTATTGTTCATTTGTGATGCAGTTAAGTGATGTCATATGAACACAGTCCCAGCATTAATATAAATATCTCTAACATAATGCATTACTACTAATTTTTCAGTTCAGTTTTGTAAATAAATGAGTACTTTAAAATACAAAATCGACAGTCAAGACTTTGTTGCAGAGATTTTCAATGTCAATTAAATGTGGTTGTTTTAAACTTTCTATTCATCAAATAATCCCAAATAAATTAAACATTGAAAAAAAGCAGCACAACTGTTCTCAACATTGATAATATTGTATATTGAGCACCTAATCAGAATAATTTCTGGATAATCTTTAAGCTTTGCCATCTTAGAAATAAATCAGATTGTAACATATATTAGAATATAAAGTTATTTGCGATAATATTTCACAGTATTACTGTTTTTACCTGTAATGTTGATCAAGACTTGGTAAACATATGATTTTTCTTTCAGGAACATAAAATCTCATTATTTGAGAAACATTTTTTGGATCTGTAAGGTTGAATTATGTTTCTATATATCATTTTTGTGCTCATTAAAATAATGCGTGCACCACATATTTTCATTTGTTTCCTGCTATTGCAAAATTTGCTGTGTGTGTGTATTCAGGTTTTCAGTATATAAGGTGGGATGTCTTTTATTTTTTTATGCTATGTATTTTGTTAGCTTCTTACATTGTGGATAGTATTGCATCATTTACCGAAAGACACTGAACATAAAATACTCTAACACATGTACATGAAACGCAATAAGTCTAATCCTCAACAAGACGTGTTTCACACAAGACATTCTCAACTCAGACTGTGTCTATAAAAAAAAGCGTTACTATAATTGTTCATGGCCTAATGCATTTTAGAAGAGGGCTAAAAAATGAAATTGTCTTGTGTTTAGTCTCTGTTCCATCTGCCGGTGTTCCGTAGACTGGTGCTCAATTACTGCCTGTCTGAGCGTGTGCTGGAGAAATGCAAGAGCCATTCAGTGAGTAATCTGCCAGAAGAGCATGAGTATCGTTTAGTCTTTGAGTTGTGTTGAATGCCATTTTTATATATGATATATATTCAGTTTTCAGCAAATGTTCATTTTTTGGAGAACAATTCCTCCAAATTCAAATTCAGTTTAATTACTGTCTATCTTTATGCTTATATTGCTCAGCTTCACTAGAAGATCTGCTTAAATATATGAGTTATTGCTCTATGCGCTGACTGGATTTCTGTTGCAGGAGAAAAGGAACATTGCCTTCATGCAGGAGTTGCGTTGCCTGTTTGCTCTGATGGTGGGCTCAAACCGTAGGTTTGTAGACCCCTCTGCAGCAGTCGAGCTTCTCAGGGACGCATTTAGAACCAGCGAGGCACAACAGGTACATCATTTGAATAATATGATTCACAGCTGCTCTGTAGGGGGCTAATTTTAAAATGAACCAGTTGCAAATGACGGGCTAATAAAAGGTATCTTGAAATGTTTGCTTATCACTGTACTTTCTAAAGCTACATTAGAGCTTCTTCTAAACCAGACACTGTTGTATTTTTGGGAAACAGTGTTTATTTAAAGCTTGCTTATTTCAGGATGTCAGTGAATTCACACACAAGTTGCTTGACTGGCTCGAGGATGCGTTCCAGCTGGCTGCAAATGGAAAGTAAGTTCATAAATTAAAAATAATAATAGCATTTGATGAAGTGAGCGTGACTTAATTGCGATGCTTGAAATGACTCGGTTTTCTTACAAAAAGAAATGGATGGATCTCAAAAATACTTATATTATTAGAGTTGTGTAATATAATGTGTGTAAATAAATTAAAATATATATACACTGTATATATAACCGCAATATTTTGTGGTGGTTACATCTGTGTTCACTCCATCCGTTTCATAATGTTAAAACAATTAAAAAAAATAAAATTAACTTTACTTTACTAAGAAATATGAATTGTTTTTTATGGGTGGAAAACTTTTAAAAAATCTTTCTGAGGGCAGTTCTCCAGCGCATAAATCCACCACAGGGGGCATCATACCAGAAAATGATTTTAAAATGTATTTAAAAAATAGCGTGACTAAGACAAAGCTTTTTAATGGTTTATTTAAAATCATTTTATTGCCATCTTATATGCATCATGTGCTTGCAACATGAAGAAAATGTGTTTGTTACCCCAAGGCTACATCTTGCTGTGGAGGGTTAATTAATAAATGGTAATGAGTGTAGCATTTGTTAAAGAATCATGAATAATTACCCCTATGGTATATTTGGTTGCTAATGTACTTGCCAGGATTTTTTTTTTTTTGTCCCCGAAAATAATACATGGCAGCTGTTATTTTCAGTAACCCAGAGGATAAACAAAACAACCCCATGGTCCAGCTGTTTTATGGCACATTTGTGGCTGAGAGACTTCATGAAGGTAAGAGAAGGATATTTCTTCTGTAATTTTTGTTGATCACAGTTCTTGATGATAGTTGTGTAATTGTGTATAGGAAAGATTGTGTCCAACATTGAGCAATTTGGACAATACCCTCTCCAAGTGAACGGCTTCAATAATTTAGATGAATGTTTGGAGGGTGCCATGGTTGAAGGAGAGATTGAATCGCTTCATTCAGATCAGACAATGTCCTCTGGCCAAGAGGTGAGTTTTTCTACTTTAACTGCATGCAATTATATGAACTCCTGTTATTTATTCTGATGTTTACATTGCATTAACAATAATGCATTTGGCAGACAGTTTTATCCAACAGTTTTAAGGTTACGCAATTTATTAGTCTTTTCTTGCCTTGGGAATAAAATGCTTGGTGTTGCGAGTGCCATGCTCTGATGGCTCAAATACATCAAAATGTAAACAGAATAAAAATATAACTGAATCACGCACATGTACTTGTAAATTAATTATGCGCTCATTGTTTGCAGAGGTGGTTTTCTAAGCTGCCACCAGTGTTGACCTTTGAGCTGTCCAGATTTGAGTTCAATCAGTCTTTAGGGCGACCAGAAAAGATACACAAAAAACTGGAGTTTCCACAAGTGATCTATATGGACAGGTGAGCAATGCCATTACTAGAGCTTGTATTTAATTCTTTTGTTTCTATATTTATAGATATACAGTATGTGTTCATTTAAATATAAAATAAACATAAATATTTATTTGTTTTGTTTACATTATATATGTATATCTAAACACACATATATTTATATTTCATATAAAAAACTACATTTTTCTTAAATATATAAATGCATGTGTTTGCACATATATTAAGTAAACAAAAACTTTAATTGATTAATTGCAATTAATAATTTGACAGCACTAGTAAAATTGTCATTTATTTATGTTTTTATTTATTTAATTATATATTTACTTATTTATCTAGGGGTGTCACCGGCTAAGGATTTTCCACAGTTGAATCGACATTTTTTTATCTTATTGTCAATAGTCGACTAATAGTTGAATCATATGTTTGGGGGCGGGGCAAAATACATATCTGTATATTTATTTGTTTAAAGGTGCCATAGAATGTAAAACTGAATTGACCTTGGCATGGTTGAATAATAACAGTTCAGTACATGGACAT
>JAUMHQ010000033.1:2091097-2104980 GCA_032361165.1 Enteromius paludinosus | reverse complement strand
CTACATACCTTCTATGTACATATCAGAGAACAATTTAAAATATTCTCTCAATGCATTCTATGGCACCTTTAAATTAAGATATTAATGCATCTTTTACAAAATATTAATTTGAATATGTCAGAGCAAGATATTTTCAGTTGAAACAGTTCAAACATGCATTTTAGTCTGCATTTTGTGCAAAATGTGCCTTTTTTATACTGTTTTAAAACTATTGCTTATTTTATTTTATACAAAGTTTACAGAAATAGATTTTATTTTTTTATTGCGCGATAATAGTATAACGGCCCACCACTAATATATATATATATATATGACTATGTGAATTTATGTGGGTGTTTTTTGTGTACTAATCATTCTGTATCTTTTCTTTTTCTTGGACAGAATTCTTATATCTATTGGCGAATCCTTTGGGGTTAGTAATACAAAGCACTTGTTAAATGTTCAATCTATTTTAAATGTTAAAATTTATTAAAAAATGTCTTTTAATATCTCAACAGTCTGCAGACAGATTTCAGAAGATTAATGAGATGGTCAGCAGCACCGATTGGTCCCTCAAGAGGAGTCTGGATGGAGGTTCTGCGCCCAAGCCCCTGAAGAGGTTACGCTTTGATATGGATGGACAAGATGAAGCTGATGGAAGGTGGGATTTATGTTCCTTTTTTAAAATGTGTTTATCGCTCTAATTTTAAGTCCAGTGAATCATCAAGAATGTTTGTTCATTTTTAGCAAATCGAGCGGCGAGTCAACACTGATCCAGAAGCTGGCTGAGATGAGTAAGTTTCCTACAGTCTTCGTGCGTGTCTATTATCTGAACTGTGAGCTGAATTTCCCAGAACCACAAAAACACTCGACCCATCACACTACTTCTTGTCTGCAACATTGTTGTGTAGTTTTTTGTTATGAGTCAGAAAGTGGTGTTTATTATATTATATAGGGCAAATTAGAGGCGAGTTGTATGAAGACAGTGATTGCATATCTCAGCAGGAAATTCAAAGAATAAAGGGTTTCTTTTTGAATACATCTTAAAGTAATCGATTCCTATGTAGGCCAAGCTAAATTAGTGTCACATGATCCTTCAGAAATCGTTCTGATATGCCCATTTGGTGGTCAACATTTCTTCTTATCAATGTGTGCTGCTGTATGTTTGTAAAAACTGAGGATTTATTGAATAGAAAGTTCCAAAACAGCATTTATTGAAATGTTTTGTTACATTAGAAATGTCTTGAGAGTCACTTTTAATCTATGTAATGCATTTAATTTGCTGAATAAAAGCATTCATTTATTAGACAGTATTATTTAAAAATCTGGTTAAATTAAATATCTATTTAAAAAAGCCTTTTATTGGAGAGGACAGTAGAGAACTGACAGGAAAGCATTGAGTGGGGCAGGATAGGCAAAGCACCTCAAGACAAGAATCAAACTCAGGTTCGAACTCAAGCGCAGCTTGTATATGTCGGCGCCTTAGGCTGTTGACCCAGAAAGAAAATATTTTTTGTAACTTAACTATAAGTCTAGTATCAATAACAACCTTAGATCATGTAACACTGTTTTTGTTTATCTGTCTCTCTGTCAAAAGCTGAGCTCCACATTTACGATAAACAATAATTGCCTTAATAACAAGTTCCTCCTGTTGATCTTGTTTTGGATGCATCCTTCTCTGTATTTTTGCATTACTTCTCACATGTAAATAACCTGGAGTAGTCTTGCTGCACTAATACATTTTAAATCAGAAAGAGGTGTAATTTTTGTAACACTGTTTTATTGATTATGTATTAATATATACATTCTGCAAGAAAAAAAATTAAGAAATATTTCTTAGTGTCACCTTAGAGGGTAGGGTGCTGTAAGTTCAGCTTTGCCATCACAGGAGTAAATAAAAATGTCCTTTATTAAAATCGAAAAGTTATTTTAAATGATATAGTATTTTGCAATATAACTTTTTTTACTATATTATTTATGAAATAAATGTTATCTCGGTGTGCATAAGAAATGTTTCTTTTATAATTAAGAATGAAGTTGAAGTTGAATGCTTTCAGATAGAAACCTTGCACAATACTGTGATCAGGTCATTGTAGAATAATTCAGCATCGAGTTAAAGCTATTGCTTAAACATTCGTTCTTGTTTCTTCAGGCTCGACACGTACTCGTATGCAGGAACAGAAACTGAAGCAGGAGTCCGTTAAAGAGCATCCAGAGCCCTAAATAAATCCAGTATTTGAAGCCTGAGGAAAACCACTCCACCTTTGAAAGGGAAACACTGACATGCCTGAGTGTTATAGACATTGCTACATTTTGGACGACTCCACCTGTTTTAATATTTAAGTGGTGCACTGCATTTCCTGAAATAGCATAAGTGCTTTTCCTGTGTTATTTCATTTTAGTTTATTTTAAGTGTGTGAGGGTCCATGAAGGAGGTTTTATTGTTTTAGTAGTTTATGTTCAGGAAATACCGAGACGCATACCTCTTAGAGGGACGGCTCATCCCAGAATAGGATTTTTGTCATTTACTCACCCTCCTCCTGCTGAACAGCAGGGAAGATATTTTGAAGAATGTTGGTAACCAGTTGATTGGCTTTCATAGTGTAGGGGGAAAAGTACAATGGAAGTCAATGGCATTTAAACTGGAACAACTTGAGAGTGAGTAAATGACCGAATTTTCCTTTTTGCATGAACTATTGCTTTAATTGATCTGCAAACATATCAAATCTGCCGGGTTTAGCGTGTCATGATAATTTATTGTTATTTTCATTGATTTTAAAGCTGCCTGCTTTTTCCTCATTGCTGTACAGGAAACTGAGATATGCACAGGGTGTCAGATCAAATTTGACCAGTGTTTACTTCCATCATGTATTGAATCCTGCTGGTGGCTTTTCTCACTTCTTTGAGGATCCCCTAATAGAAGTAAATGGAATTATTTTTGAAACTCTTATCATTTGGTTGACGTTGAAGCATTACTGGGGTTTTTAGGATGTGGTCATCGTGGAAGTGGAAGTGCATGTGTTTGTCAACACAGGCGGTCATCTGTCTGACCTTTTTATGTTCTTCTTGGACCGCATTGTTGTTTTTGATGTTGGATTTTAAGACCGTTGTAGAGTTTTTGTTACTAATATTCCAAAACAAATTATGTTATACCTCAAATGTTCATTTTTGAAAAATTATGTAATGCCTCAAAAGTTTAACAACTGACTTGTTTGTTAAAGAACGATGAAACGCGTCCTGTTTTGATTTAAGACAGACAGTGGCACCTTTACCTGCTTCTTGTAACCACAAACTGAGACGGTAGCCATAGCACATGGTGCTAGAATAGAATAAATCACACCTGTTTTTTTCAATGAACTGTTTGGACAAGTGTTGGCACATATACTTACTTCCTACCGGAATGCTGTTTGTCAGGAAATGACATGTTTGCAAATGTCTCGGTCGCATAAGTTGTATTTAAATTTCAGAGATTTGGCAGCATCTTGTTTTTTGTTTTTTTTCTTCTTTCTTTGGAATCTTGATCACTTTTACTTTGAAATCATTTCTGCATCCATGCTTCCCAAAAGTTGCGAAATCGCTCATTTCATAAGTAGGTTACTCTCTTTAGAAATGATGACTGGAACATGTCTGTACGTGAAGGCAGAAGATGAAATTTAATGTAGTTTGTTCACTCAAATTCCCCCTCGCATCATTTACTGCCATCATCACAGTGCTCATAAAAGCTCTGCTTTGTCAGCAGTGGGTTCTTTCAAAAGGTTATCGGTACATCATCAGAAGTGCTTGTGCTTATTAAAGTTCAGAGCAATGTAACTGGGTTAAATTCCATATTACACGAGGAAACGAATAAGGGGGGGGCTGGTAAAATGCACGTTTGCGTATGCTGTTGTGGTTTAAAGCTGACATGCACGGTTCAGAGTAACCAGTGTTTTGTTTTGCATCTAAATGGCTTCTTTAACTTGCCTAATAATGATAAGCATTGGACTTTAAACCTATCGTGCGTGCTGTATATAAAGACATATTATTCAAAACCTTTATTATCTATAGCAATTGAAAGGGCTGCCATACTGAGCAATGCAGGTAAAAAGGACGGATACTGGTCTAATAAAAGGAAATGAATCAGACCTTTTAAACAGATTAAAGTGATGATGGGGAGGCCGGTCTTGAGACATCCTCCTTCTACTGTGTTTTGTGTTTCATACCTCCTCTAGCAGCTGACAATGCTGTGCTGGCTTTGAGTGCGTTTGGACGACCTGCTTTCTTCTCTCCGCTCTGCAGAAAAGGTAAGAGGTTTTGCTGTGAGATATGAGCACCTTGTTGTAAATTAGTTTGCTGTATTTGTTCAAAACCAATCGGCTGTGTGTTAACATGATATGTCAGAAATACTGTGAAGTGAAGTTTGGAACAGTAATTAGAGTTTTATTTATTTATTTATTTTTTTAATAAGACTATTAACTGGGAATGTGAGGGAGATTGCACACAAGACTAGAAAAACCTGCTTCAGGCTTATAAAAGTAAAAGTAAACATACAAAGCATTTATGCTAATAAAGACTTTTAAAGGGTTTTTTTTGGCAGTCATGCTGTAGAACATTTTTACCATTTTTGGTGTGACGCTTTATTTCAATAGTCCACTTTACACATTCTACAGTGAGAAACTTTAACAAGCAGTTATTAGAGTGTTAGTAGACTGTTTCATATCTCCTAACACTTGATTTGAAGGGTCTACATCATAAGACATGACGAGAAATTATTCTACTCACCCTAAATCTACTCTACTCCAATAGTTAGTGAACGTGTAGATGCAAATGAATGAGAATTTGTTGACACTTATAGTTAATCGAATGTCTAAAGTGTACAGTCAAAATTTTGTAGTAGCGAACATTTTTCCATTGTGGAGAACCTATTTTGGAATAAAAAGGTTCTTCATGAAACCGTTGATGCCAAAAAAGGTATGTAATTTTTTTTTAGAGTGTTAGTATCGTACTAAGGTTAGGGATGGAACTTGAGAGAAAAGAAAAAGCTTGATTCATCGAAATGAAAGGGATTTCTATGAATGTATGTGAAGCAATGAAAGCTTGATCTAGAAGAACATTAGGTTCTAGGTTTGGAACAACTCAAAGGTCTAATCTACCCCTTGAAAAAAACTTTTTTGCTTTTAAATCACTGAAACTAACTTTGTAATCATTCTCCAGGAAAAGACATGAATGTGTCATTTCGAGGGCTCTCCTGTTTGAGCTCCAACAGCTCTGATGTCTTCAAGCGCCAAGTCTATCCTACAGCATACGTTCTCATTTTCGTCCTGGGACTCGCCGGTCACTCTTTATCTGTCTGCGTCTTCTTCAGCCAGTGGAAGACCCAGAAGAGCTTCACTCCAGTCAACTTGTTAATGGTGAACCTGTTGGTATCGGATCTGATGCTGGTGTCCTCTCTGCCCCTGAGGGTTTCGTATTACATAATGAACTCTCACTGGATCTTCGGGGACATCACCTGTAAAGTCATCTCGTACGTGTATTACTTGAATATGTACAGCTCTGTGTACTTCCTAGTGGCCCTGAACATCTTGCGTTACCTGGCTCTGGTGCGACCGTACCTCTACATACGCATACAGACCCACTACGTCGCAGGTATCGTGTGCGCTCTCATTTGGCTCTTCATGGGTTTAGCCTGCAGTCCGCTATTGTTCACACAGAAAAAAGATCAAGGCAGTTTCAGATGTTTGGAGCTGGCGGAAGACAATGTGGATAAATTGCTTCTCATCAACAACGTGACGTTTCCGGTGGGCTTTGTGTTTCCGTTGGTGGTGGTCATTTTCTGCTCGGTCTTGGTTGCGAAGAACCTTCTGAGGCCTAGTCCTGCACTCGGTAGGACCAGGCCTTGCAGGAAGAAGGCTTGTGCTCTGGTCATCATCAGCCTTGGGATCTTTCTGGTGTGCTTTTTGCCGTATCACATAGTGCGGACAATCTTCCTAACCACCGAGAAGCACGTCCAGACGAGTGAATACAAAGGCTTGTGTGATGACATTTTGGTAATACGCAAGACTGCTGTCATAGCGCATTGCTTGTGCACGGCGAACAGCTGTCTGGACCCTATCCTCTTCTTCTTCGTCGGGGAAAATTCAAGATCGTTCTTCGCTAAATGGACAGGAGGAAGAACCACCAGGACTTACACTGCAGAGAGAAACCTACAGCAGGAAGAGTTACAGGTTTTGCAGAACTGAATGGAAATGTCTGAACAGATAACAAAGAACAGACTAGAAGTACCTCATTCTTTTGTGTGCTTCATAAATGGGTATACAACATAAAAAGTTCATGATTTGAATGCTGGCTTTGTTTGCACTGGATTCAGTACGAGTCCAATTAGGACAAGTCAACAAAATTTAGATTTCTGTAAATAAATTTTGATCTCTTTTTTTCCTTTCAAAAACAAACTAACAAACATTAAAACTGAATAGGACGGATTTCTAATCAACACGACCAAAAGTAATATGTTTGAATCTGATTTTAGTGTGGGGGTCGAAAAATACAACTTTGTCGCAATGAGAGCACAATGCCATTAACTTTAAAATTGACCATAAAAATGAGTATAGCTCACAGTTTTACAGTTAACACAGAACTCTTAATCCCTGGATTTACAGACAAGGCTTAAGCGAAGTCTTAGACTAAAATGCATGTATGAGCTGTCTTAGCTGATAACAACTTGCCAGTACCATTGATGGTATCAGGATGCGTACCAGTAATGTTTTCTACTTTAATGTTCTAATTTAAGGCCTAATCTAATCCCTGGCTGTGTTACCAGCTGAGTGAGTGCTTTTATCAAATTAAAACGCATTTCAAAGCCTCCAGAAATTGGCCCTATTTACTTCTATTATAATAATGAGTTCAACTCATGTCAGAGAGATTTAGGAGTTGTTTACAAGGGTTTGATTTCAACATAGTTATGGGTGTGTCGTGAGGTAAATACGTCCCATCCCCCCCCAACCCATTTATAATAAAATTAGTTGCATGTACAAAATATGGTATATTTGGTTTTGTTTTAGCCAACTTTGATTTAATGTTTTTGATCACACACACAGCTTACTGTATCTTCAGAAATGTAGTAACATTACAAAAAAAGCAAAACATCCGCAATTTTATTTACCTTTTCGTAAAAGTTGTGCAATGTTTTTTTGTGTGTGTGTGTTTTTAACGTACCAAAAGTTGTAATTACAACTTTCCAACTTTTTAATGCCGCCAATGCTGTTGATTGAGCTTGTAATGAACTCTGTATTTAGACACGATTTGCACTTCTATTGCCATTTGTCATGTTGCATCCCAGCTCACTTCTATAAAGTCAACTCATTTTGCTCCGCTTTGTACGCTAGCTGAGCCGGTGATAGCTTTCCCTGACAGTCACCTGCTCTATAAAACTGAATGATCAGTCACTTTTTTAAAAATTAATTGTTAGTGGAAACACCACCACAGTATTATGGTGGTGAATGTTAATAATGCTAAAATTTAGGCAGTGCTGTTACACTCAGGTATGTACTGTGACACGTGTTATGTGTATTTCCAATTAAACTTGTTTTAGTCCTGTACTGAAGATTTCACTTCTCTCTGTGCGTCTATGGCACGTATCTGCAGAGTCCCATGTTAAAGTCTGCGCAATCAGGAAACCTAAATAATGCTAGCAAAGCATGCGTCTTCCTGCGTACACCTGCTTTTAACAGCCCTCCTTGTCGCCACATTAAAACTGCACGCATTGCTCTGTTTAGGTTTCCATAATTGACACACTTGTTCTTTGTGGTAGACATTGATGCTATTTGTCATCAGATTTCACACGAGGAAGCTCAGTTTTGTGTGGTGAATATCACGTTATCATTTTCATATCTGCACATCCTTCCACTATTCGTGCTTGGGGTGAAACTGGCTTTCGGGGGGGGGCTTATGGGTGGGTTGTTTATAGTTACAGTATAGTAAATGTCATGGTCACTGGTTTCATTACATTAACCATGCACCAACCCAGTGCACATTTTTCTTTTTAAAAAGACGCAATGTTAAAAGAGAAGATGTCCAGGAAACCGTTTCTTTAGCAATTATGTTTTGTTTATACATAAACATTGAAGTCTGTAAAAAAAAGAAAAAAAAACATTTCCTCTTTCGTTTCATCCATAAATGGAAGTGTTAGCAATCACTAAACCATTGTTCCTTTACTAACGCACCTCCCATTATGGTGCATACTGCACAAAGTACATTAGAAACATCCTCTGCATCAACACACAGGTTGTGCCTCGCAATCTTACAGCCTTTTTAGACTGCGTGTTTTCCTCTATAGAGCAATTTTGGCTTAAGTGTTTGAATCCAATAGCTATTTTTGTCTTTATGAATTTTTTTTCATTTAAATTAATCATTGTTATGAGAAACTATTATACCATGTGGAGGTTAACAGGTGATAAACACTCAAACTGTGACTTCAGGTATATTCGGGCATTTGAAGTTTTTGCTTTCATTTAACCTATTCATCCCAACTTTATCAGTGGTTTCTGATACTGATCTGTTAGGCTTTATGTAAGATGTGTGTTTGCTAACTTCTGGTGCTGCAATGATGCTGTTTTGTTTCTGTGATCGCACACTTCTGCACTATGCTGTTAACGCAGCATCTTCATGCTTAATCTTGAGGGCGCCATATAGTGGCCCATATTGTGTTTATTATTTTTAGATTTTCTTTTACACTTCATAAATTGTCTTGAGCGTTAAAAAATCACTGAAAAATAGATGCATTGTTGGTGGTAGAGATGGTTAGTAGTAGTAGTAGTTATGTCCATTCCATGGCATGTCATGGCTGCGCCCATGAGGGGGCGACCTGCTCAATGTAGAATAAAACAGCTGTTTGTAGATAACGTGTAGAGTCTTAATGAATTTTACAGGGCTTTAATTAAAGGTGTCAAAAGTGCTGCTCTTTGTGGAACATGTCTGCAAAAAACCTCGCGCGCCTTGGTGCTAACGGTATTTTCAGCACACACATCACAGAGCAGCACGTGAGTAGTTTCTGTAATCTGGGAAAATATGTAAGAAACTGCAGGCCATTTCACTGCAACGGCTTTTTGGCAGAGTATGGCACAATCTTTTGACCGTGGAAATGTTGTAAGAGTCAGACCTAAATATAACTAACGACCACCCTCTTGACTTGTGGGAGAGAGCGCGCGCGCTCGTGTGAGGAAAGAGAGAGAGCGCGAGCGCGCGTTACTTCAGCAAGTGTCACATCAAAACGGCGACAAGAAGTTGAGAACACGCCAACAACACTGCAATATGGAGGTATGGAGTTATTTACTATGCTCGCGCTTCAAACTGTTGTTTTGGTTTCATATTTTAAAGTTTGTTTTCTATACCGCTATTCACACGTTGTCTGCTGCAGAGTAAACAAAAACTTGTTGCGTTCCAGTCCATGAGATGCCACGAGATGATACAAGATGGCAAAGCATCAGCAATTATAGACGTCAGAGAAATGACTGCATTATGCTTTAGTCTTTTTTTTTAAATATATATATTAAAATACATTTTCAATATGATGATATTGGCATGCGAGAATTTTTTTTTTAAAGGTAGAAAATAAAAACATTTCAAAATTATATTTTTTTTTATCTGTTTGTTCCATTGCTTTAATGACAGTAAAACTGCATGAACTCCACATTTTTGTACAAAGCTTTGATTATCTTGAATCTTACCTTTTTCTGTTCGCATCATAGCATTTATGTTTGAAAAAAATGCTAGTATTTCGTTTTTCTCTTTTAAATTTCAAATTAATTTTGTATCTAGATTTTGAATTACTCTTTTATGCTCCACTGTATCATAATAAGTTTGTATTTTACTTTATAGTTTTTAACAAACATTTGGGTTAAATGAGTTATTGCTAGGTTTGAATCATCAAAATTCATAGTGTTTGTTTGTTTTTTTACTACAAACAGATTAATTATGCTTTCAAATATGTGGCATCAAAGGTTAAGAGATAACGGTTTACATTCCACATAGCACTCTCAGCATGCATTTGAGTCATTTATGAGTTTGGATTTAGTGGGTGAAAAATTAATAAAGCATAGCTGTGGCTATGTTCATCAGATTGGCCAAGCCACCTGCAAACCCCCTTCGATTGGCATGACCTTGTTTGCAGAGGCTGCTATCATTACTCGTCGTTTTATTGTTGTGTTTGTGCCAGTAACTCTCAGAATTGTGTTTGACCAGTGAATCCTGTTGACTTGACACTGCCTCCCTTACGTGTCTCAAGTTAAAAAGTATGACTGGAATGGCAGCAAGCTAACTGACACAGGAAGTGGTGTAACCTCATCTTTATGACAGATTAAAATGGCGGGTTTGGATGGTGGACCCACGTGACAACTGGGTTAGACAACTGATTTCAGCATAGAGTTTGTGATTAATTTAGTGGCTGAATGCTCTAACCACTTTTTCCATCTCTGAACATTTTTGAGTGATCATAGGAAAACAATTGGCTTACAGATAGACGGCCTTTTTAAAGAGCTTGGACAGCTCGCTATATATTTTAAGTGCAGTTTGAGCGACTTGTGGGCAAATAATGTGAACTTTTTCATAGGTTTCTGAATGTTTTTATACTGTGACCCACATAGACTCTATATATTAAACCCCACTGAAGCTAAAATCTCTGAATATCAATGATATCAGTGATTGCTGGAATCTTTTCATTTAAAAAAAACAAACAAATTTAAGATCTACTTAATGTTTATTAGCATTTAATGCAGTTCTTTTTCATGCAGATGAGTCTGCAACTGGAAACATCTCAAAATGAAAGGGTTAAAGTCACTCATCAACATTAATAGTTGCTATCAAATGTTTGTTTATAATTACTAATCATGCAGACTGAGAGAACAGTTTGGCGTTGCACAGTATTACAGCGTAATAATTCAAGCTAAATTGAATTCTAAATGTAATGCTAAATTATTCTTGTGAAAGTGATTTAGTAGTGATTTGGTTTTCTTGTTCGGAAAATGACGTTGTGGTGAGGAGCGCTGTTTGTTGACTTAGATAGGCACTGTCAAGTAGTGCAAACCTCACAAACAAGACAAAATAAATTGATTGCTTAACTCATTTTATTATGATAGTCAACTTTTGCATACTTTTAAGCCTGAGGAACCATTATCTGATAATATATTATGAGCTGAGCCACATTTAGAGATGTACTTGAAGTCAAAGTTGTCCTAAGACAAGAATGCATTTTGGATTTAGGTTTAAGGACAGTTTTGATCCACTAATGTTGACTAGTGTCTTGGCGGAGTTGTGAAGGCTGGATTGACTACAGCTTGACTCCCAGAGCACTGTACTGCGTGGACGTCGGGATATTTAAGTTGATTATCTCCTGAATGTCAGCTATGTGAGTATGCGGGTCAGTGTCAGTCCCACCTCAGCAGCTGTTAGGGCGACGGTCCTCTTGTCAGAGCTGTGTGCAACCACAGTGTGTTCACAGATAAAATGATTTGGAGAAGGAACATGTTATTGCAACACGGCATTAACCCACTACAACAAGCTTCCTCCCAAAAAAGCTTGCATATTTGGTTTGTTCTTTGTACTGGAGAGTGTTCTGTGCGTTTAGGAGAGTGATTGTTCATTACCTCATAAAGAACTTGTTGAACTCTGTGCTGTGAGAGAATATGGGTGTGAACTTGTCCCAGCAACCCATCAAAATTCAGGGACATGACTTCATTTGGAGTGTTAGCGAGTGATGTATATGTGCAGTGCTGGACACAGCGTCCATGCCAGTGTTGTTTGGTTCATAGTCATTCCGATCATTGAGACCTTGTCAGATAATGTCAAGTGGATGCAGGTTGTGCTGTCACAGGAAGTGAACTTCTATTCTGTAGAAAGTCATTACATACTGCTGCGTGACTGATTCAAGACTTGGACCCTGATGGGATCTGGGTGTGAGGTGGAGTCCGTCATCATAACTCACTGACTCACACCAGAGTGTTTTGCGAAGCCTCGACTTTTCCAGCACACCATCCACTCTGAGCCAGTTTATGAGGTCATAGAACTGGGGCAGTTTTGGATAGAAATCAGTGTACACGAACATGGTTTTCCTTGAACACTGCTGCTTTTAGCAAAGAAATGGTGACTTAGGCCATAAACATTCTATACACGTGCGAAACTGTGTGGTTATGTTGTAAGTAACGTGCAACCTCACATTATCGTGGGTGTAACAAACCTCAAATGTTTGTGCCGTTAACCATGTGTGTTATTCGGGTCACTAACTTTCCAATTCAATTCAAATTTATTTGTATAGCGCTTTTCATGATGCATACCAATGCAAAGCAGCTTTACACCAAAGTAATGTTTTACAGTATATGAAGTAGTAGCTTGTACATGTACATATGGCATAGATGTGAGGTAAAGAACAATTAATAACGTAATCGAACAGACAAGGAACATTATAAATGAGTAGCAGAGTTCGGTAGTGCTGTGTGTTGTTTCAGGGTTGGCATCATCTGAAGTCCTCTGTGGGGTTGGCATCATCTCTTCTTAAGTGTTCTGGATCCAGGCTGGAGCTTGTGAACTGTATAGACATAGACATTTAGCTAACCTTAACTAAAGAGGTCCAGGTTTGGCTAGTTAGCAAGACCCAGCTAGCAGCAGATCTTGCAATGTATTATAATTTTTTACTAAGAAATATAACTAAGTATGTTATAGGTTAGATGTTTTGCAACTGACCATTAACCTTTTTGTAAATTATTATTATCTTTCAGTTTTAGTTTTTGGAATGGAGGTCAGTGGTCACCAGAACTTAACTTAACTTAACATAACTTCGGTTACCAACGTTCCTTATATTTTAAAGGGTTAACTATTCCTTTGACCATTTTGAAAGTTTAGAACAGGCTTAATTTTGGACTGGATATAATGGATATAACTCAGAACTTGGATAAGAGTAGTGAGTGTTGAATTCGACTTCTCATCTCAGGATAGTTGATAGTTGAAGGACTTGGCTCTGTGCTCGTTCTTGTGGTGCCATTAGCCACTCAGTGTTGTTACAGTGTGACTGATATTGAAATGAGAGCCTGCAAGCATAGAGCAAATCTCAACTAGGGTCCTGCACCAGTCCAGCGGCCACTGAGATGGATGATGGCTAGGACAGACTTCTCATTTGCTCATTTATACTTACGCCCACTGTGCATCCCATGCAGCAATGCTGAGAATGCAGTTTGTACCTCTATATTATAAAGTGCATTCTGACATGTTTTGAAGAGCAAGAATCTTTGTAGGTAGAAGTGTATACATTCACTGCCTTTTGTAGAACAATCTGTCTTTCCTCACTGTGCATCCTTTCCCATCCGGGAATGTATTTCAGTGTAAATTGAATCATGTCTGCTTCCTCATGTCCTTCAAACCTCAGACATACAACAGATTCTTTGTGGGTCACTAATAAGATTCTATTTTCCACTCTCTGGCTTATCAACAGCATGTACTGAAGGGCATCTAAAATGAGAGGGACTGAGGTTTTTTTTTTTTTTTAAATGAATTGAATGTTTCAGTTGCATTTGATGTTTCTGGGTTAGAGACGGATGCAACACCGTGCAGATGTAAAATGATACTTAAAAATAATTACATTTTGTAATATTAGTATTTATAAATACCAGGTCATATCAAAGGCACACTGGGAAAGATTTTTAATGTTTTGGAAAAAAAATATCTTATGCTTCATTTATTTGATCAAAAATACAGTGATTTTTGCCATATTGAGAAATATTATTGCAATTTCTAATTTATAAATTTTTTTAAATGTAATTTATTCCTGTGATGGCAACTCAAAATCTTCAACAGCTATGGTGCATGCTTTGGTCACCGTGATTTCACCAAGTAGAATGTGATCCTGGATCAACATTACTTTCCAAAAATATAAACTTATCCCAATC
>JAUMHQ010000033.1:2068229-2080847 GCA_032361165.1 Enteromius paludinosus | reverse complement strand
CTATTCATGAACCTTCCAAATAAGGCAAAAACAGACCGTTTCATTCTAGGGTCAAATTCTAGGGTTGTAAATGGACCAGTAAAACCATTTCTGGGCATTTTTTACCCTTACCTAAGCTACCTTCTATGTACATATCAGAGAACAAGTTAAAAAAAATTCTCAATTCATTCTTTGGCACCTTTAACATTGTTAATATCATCAGTTATGTTACTATCCGTCAGCCTACGCCATCTAGAGTTTCATGACTGAACTATACATAAAACAACCTAAGAAAAATATTGTAATATGAACTGTCCCTCTCTCTCTCTCTTTTCTTTAGGATGGATACATAGATTTTGTGGAATATATTGCTGCTATCAGCTTAATGCTCAAGGGGGAAATCAACCAAAAACTCAAATGGTACTTTAAACTTTTTGACCAGGATGGCAATGGAAAAATTGACAAGGATGAATTGGAAACAATATTCACTGTAAGTGAACATATTGAATACCATTCTCAGCTTCCTTTTTTTTTTTTTTTTGCACTAAACACAACAGCTGTGTAACAAATGCAATATACACTATATGCACTTGTACATATGCACTATGTACTGCTTCCACATGATTGGAATCTGACAGCCTTTCACTACAGAGTTGAGTGCATGAAGCATCCAAAATTACACACTTATTATTTAAATGCATCATCCAGGTATTTAAATAGCATTTTTTCTTTTTGGAATTTTCAGTGCGATCACTCCACTCACACTATTTTTACTGCTTTACTTATTTAAGTACAATAGAATAGTTAATAAGTATGGGACCTAACTGATGTCATACGTTAATCTCTGCAATCACTGAATTATCTACATTGATAGTTTCTCTCACATCAGGTCTATGTGAACAAACCAAAAATAGAAAGTCAAAAATAGAACCTCACTGCAGGTCAGGTCAAGTCGGGTCAACTTGGACACTGGATCAGTCTGCTTAACTTGTAGATGATCTGATTTAATCCATTTAGAGAACTATCTTCCTTGTGCTGTTTCTGTCCTAAGGTTTTTGACACTTCTTAGAGCGGAAATAGTGTTGCGTGTCATGTTCAGGTGACCTCAGGTGGCTTCTCCATACAATAATGCTGCAGTTCTAGGAAAGGCGAATTGTGACAGATTTTCATTGATGTTTCTATAAAAAGAAATGTTTTGAAATTATATATTTTTTTCATCTTTTTTTAATTATCTTTTTTCAGGCTATCCAAGACATCACAAGAAATCGTGAAATTGTGCCAGAGGACGTAGTGGCTCTTATATTTGAAAAGATTGATGTTAACGGAGAAGGTGAGAGCCAGTTACCTTGTGAAAATCCTTAGAATTACGCATTTACACATTTCAATCTCTCTTTACTTAAACGTTCAGGTGAACTGACGCTGGAGGAGTTTATTGACGGAGCCAAAGATCATCCTGACATTATGGAGATGCTGAGGAAACTGATGGACCTCACTCCAGTCCTGATCATTATCGTCGAAGGGCAACAGAAACCAATCAAGGCGAGTTAGGCTGGATAAACTCCATCTTAAAGACAGAGAAACCAGAGAATTTCCCACCTGAAAACCAAATGAATTCAGAGTTTGGTATTCCCACTCTTGAGGAACAGCTGCAGCTTCCCACCACACCTGAGTGATTTCCTCAACAGAAAATTCTCGAGGGAACTTAGACTTTTGACCAAGCAAGGCGCTGTCTGACCCCAGTGGAGATACCTTGCATCTGATCTGTCCTCAGCTGAACATTGATCTTCTAATGCTATAAGGGATTCAGGAGACTAAGGAACTGCTGGCAAAGGCTTAGGAGTGAAGCAATGTGAGGCTTTTTAAGGAAAGGCTCAGTGAAGAACACTGACTTCCATTGGGTGAGCACATCATATAATCCATGAACTGTTTATGGCATCACTTTTGCTCTGGGAGTGAACTCTGTGAGAATCCATTGCCAACGTGGCCTGAATTGCCCTTGAACTGTGAAATTAATTAATATAGAGCAGTGGTTGTCAACTGTTTTACATTGGACGTCAAAAAATGGTAACCAACACAGAACAAGAATTGTTTCTATATATCATTTCTATATTAAACGTTGTATATAACAACTAAATGAATAGGCCTAATAATTAACTACATTAGTTACATGATCAGGAAATGTAACAATTTGGTACATTCACACTATATTTGGCCACAAATGTTGACATCAATATATTTTATGCTATTAACCATGTGGGAATGTGTGCCTGTTTATTTTGCTGTCCTTGACCCATCAGAACAGACCCAAGACCCATTTGAGAGCCACCAGTCGAGAACCACTGATATAGCATCACAAATAAAGCACTTTATTGAAGGAGAGTATCAAATTGACCTGATGAAGTTAGCTAATGCAGTAGGTGCATAACAAAATGTTATTCAGTAAGGACACATTAAACTGATCAAAAGTAACCGCAAAAAATATTTATAATGCTATTATTCTATTTATCAAAACATCCTGAAAACGTATTAGAGTTTCCACCAAAAAAATTAAGTAACACATCCGTTTTCAATCATGATAATAAAAATTCAGCTTTGCTTTACACGAATAAATTATACTTTAAAAAGCATTAAAGCATAAACTGTTTCTATAAACATGAAAAAAAAAAAATCGTACTGACTTCAAAACGTAGAATTTGTAAAGCACATATCTAAATGTATATTTCTGCTGCTTAGAGGTGTGCATGTGTTTGTGTTTTACCAGTCTTTTACCACAGGCAAATCACAAAGTGACTCTAAAAGTGCTTTTACTCTTGGAAATATTTTAACAGCATCACTAATATGCAGCCAGTTATAATACGTACGTCTAGACTTTAGGCTTGATCTTTTAGCACTAAATTCGAATTGTGTAACCATAGCAGTGGATAAACATTAGAGAGACATTGTTCAGTTGGATGCACATCAGAGATCAGGGGGGCCTTGTTTATAAAACGTTGCGTAGAAACCGCTCTACATGTAATCTAAGATCGTTCCTCAAATATGCATGTGTGAACAAGCGTATGCACAAAAAAAATGCAAGAACCTGGTGACCCTAAGCATTTTTCCATCAGTGATCTGCGTATTTAGTGTGACAAATGAGGCCCTAGAACTGAGGCAGTAATATGGGATTTGAGCAGCATTGACTGTTTTTATAATGCTGAGCTGGAACCTTCACAAGAAGACAAGTGTGAACGATTCAACATGTCTTTGTTTTCTAAATCATGTCTTTAATGGAAGCCACAAATGCTCGATACGAAGCGTTGAGATTAGCGTTTTCAAACCCTGCACTGCACAGTTGCCTAAAATGATGAATCTCTGTATTTGAAGATTTAACTCTACAAATTGATTCAGGAAAAACAGTGAGGTATCATCTTAACATACTTACAGTAGGTAATGTCAACTGGTATGGAATATATATGTTGCCTTATTAATAAAAGGGTTTAAACAAACCAGTGTTTAAAAGCAGGTCATTTTAGTTTTATTTGTATACTGTTACAGTATTTATTAATATTTTAAATTTGCTTTTTTTATTTTAATGCTAACCCATTTTGGTATGTGCTTTCACAATTTCATTAGCTTTCGTAGTACATTTATTTCAGCAACATTTCTTTATGTTTTTCAGTTACTTCAAAACAAGGTTCAGTTGATAATAAAACTGCAGGCCATAGGCAGATTTATTAAGCAAATCCATTTATAGAAAGACCTTCAAAAATAAACATTTGTATCAATACACTACATTATATAATTAATTAAAGAACCAGACAACTGAACACCAAGCTACTCTTATCCCACAAACCATCCCCAAACAAATCCCAAGTTATCAGCTACAAATCATTCATTTTGGTCCAATGCTTTTTTTCTCTGAATCGCGATTCACTGCATTTTACTCTTTTTAGTGCTGTCTGAACATGTGAGCAATGAAATGTATAGCCTGATGAAGGCATAGGTCACTCCTAGCGCGCAGTAAACGGAGGTGAGCATGAGCGGGAGGAAGGGAAACGTCTTCTGCCAGACTGTCAGCGGGTAAACAAACTCACAGATCAGCTCAAGAGGAAACATACCCAAGAGATACATCGCCTCCAGTGGGTTTAACAAAGCACCGCCCTTCCTGAAAAAACAAATGAAGAATGACATACTTAACACTCAAACATAAATGCAACGGTGGTCCATTAATCCCATTTTAATATACTTACCTGAACAGCGTTTTTAGGGAAGTGACACTGAAGATTGTAAAAAGCAACATGAGAAATATTTTGATGGGCAACTCTGGAATGAAGAATTGACATGTTTAAGAATTACAGTCAGTGATGATGCAAAATTCTTGTTGTGAGATAAATGACACACACCTTGAGTTGTAAAAAGGAGCGGAAATAGGGAATAATGACCAGTTATACTGAGGATTAGAAAAGTCCTGGCATCCTCTCTACGCTCCACAGCGAGCAAGCTGAAAAACAAGACACCATTTTTAGTAGGCGGCTGGCAGAACATGCTTATGTAAGAATACTAACAGATTAAGACCTTAAAGGAAGTATGGCCATCAGGATGGCTTTCTCATGCACATGCCAACCAAACATAAAGGATCCAAGGGCACAAACAGCAAGGCAGCGCAAGAATCCTCTTGCTCCATTAGGTCTATGCCATATCCTGAAAAGTGCAGGCTGCAAGGGACAAAGTGTCAAAAATGGTATATTCATTAAACTTGGCAAATGTAGAAATCAGCTTATCATATATGCATAATTATCCATATCGTGTCAATGAATGAAATCAAGGCTATCTCTGAATATTCAGATTAGCAGTGCAAATGACAAAGAACTCACCAATATTGACAGTAATGTACAAACAAGGGTTGCTAAAGGAGAGACCGAAGGAAGCACAGAGTGCTGAAACTCCTGAACCAGACCACCAGTCATTGAAGCCTTGGGAAGTTTGTTTATATCAAGCAGTTTGAATTTCACACCTAAATAATAGAATTAGCAATGGAAAACATTTTTTAACTTGACACCATTATGTGACATGCTCGTAATACGAAAATACAATCAAATTATTATTATTTTTTTCTTTCTTTCTTTTCTATTTAATCTATAGCAATACAACACAATTGTTTGAGTTACTGAACATACCCAGGATGGAAAAAGCTTTATCTGCTATATTGTAAAGTGCCCAGATGTTTGGTGCCCAGTACGCATGACACAGACCACGCTTGAAAGGGAAGAGTCGAGACAGGACTTGAGGAAGCTGACCCTGGATGAATAAATAAAAATATCATTTATATACATTTATGAACCTCTGTGTTAAATTAAAACAAATTGCCTTTATCATAAGTACAGAAAAAACTATTATTATTAAAATTATTATTATAATTTTTCATTAATGTTTTATTTTAACATATTTTGTAAGGGGAAAATGCTAAGATTTTTATTTGATATATTTTCATGTTATTTAATTCTGTAAAGGCAAAGCAGAATTTTTTAGAAGCCATTACTTCAGTTCTTCAGAAATGCTTAAAATACAAAAAAACATACGCTGAATGGAGTTGCTTTTTTGATTCAGTTATTGTGGAATTATTATTGGAGAATATATAAACATTTGTTACATGAAATAGCTTATTCAGGAAATTATTAACATTTTGCATATTCTGCAAAGGGGCATGTACATTTATGAGCACAACTTTATGCATGCATGTATTTATATATATTATGATATATCACAAATCATGACATACACAGTTTTAAAACTGAGAATATGTTCAAAATAGAAATCTTATGAAATATTAAAAAAACTATTTACTCCAACTTTTGATCAATTTAATGAACAATTAACAGTGTGTGATTTTTGAAGGGATTTGTTCATGTATTGATAACAAACCAGTGCTATAAAGGGTCCAAACGACACTGCGAAAGTAGACAAGACAATAGTTCCTAGTGTTACAAGCCGCACAACACTGAAACTTCGCCACTGCAAAGATCCATCTGAAAAACAAGACTTATATATCATCTTACATATATATATATATACACATGCACATATACATATATTTATATATAGTACTGTGCAAAAGTCTTAGGCCACTAGTATTTTCACCAACAAAAATGGTTTTAAGTCAGTTATTTCTATCTTTAGCGGTAGCGTGTCATTTGGAAATATCAGTTTACATTTCCAAACATTATTTTTGTAATTAATTCTAATGATGCAGTGAGATTAATGTCTGCACAAGGAGTCTGACAACAGCCAGTGCTGCACACAGAGATCTGATCTGATCATCATCAGTCTGTCTGGAATGACATGAAGTAACAGAACAAACTGAGACAGACTCAATCCAGAAGAACTAGGGCAACGTCTCCAATACAGTACTATATACTGTGTGGATGTGTATATATATGCTTACAATTACCTGAATTGCTCTGGGTGAAACAAAAACATCTCAGCAGGTAGATACCGTAGGCAGGTGCAATGTATAGATATATGTGCTTCAAGTTGAGAAGTACTGAAAACAGCAAGGCTCCCTCAAAGTGTCTATTCTGTTAACAAACAGAATCATTCATAAATTCCAACAAACTTTTCACATTTCTGATTATTAGATAGGTCTTATAACAACAGAAATGACAGCTAATACCTGGAAATGTCTTGCTATTGATAAAAGAAGAACTCCAAACAGGAATCCATTATACTGAAAATGAATATCTGCAGGAATTCAGTCAAGCGAAATTCATTTGTGGCATCAGGGCATGCAGGACGTATTAGTGTGCCTGATCTCCAAGGATACGATCAACAATTAGGAGGCCGAAGTTCCACAGCAACAACACTGACAGGATAAAAGATGGCTTTCCCAGGAGGTCCTTTCCTTTGTCTTCTCGCAAACATTTGCAGCATCTAAAATAGCACACATGTTCTTCATCCCAGATTCATCATAACCAAGCCTTTAAAAGGAATAGTGCACCCAAAAATGAAAATCCTGTCATCGTTTGCTCACCCTCGAGGAGGTCCAAATCTGTATAGATTTCTTTGTCCTGCCGAACACAATAGGAAGGTATTTTGAAGAAAGTTTGTAACCAGGCTGTTCTGGGTCACCGTTGACTTCCATAGTATTTTTCTCACTATGGAAATGTGACCCAAAACAGCTTGCTTACGAGCTTTTCTCAAGATATCTTCATTTGTTTGAAATTCACACAGGTTTGGAACTACCAGAGGGTAAATGATGACAGATTTTTAATTTTTGCATGAGCTTTAGTCTTGGCACATTGGCACAAAAACTACTTTGGATCAAATTGTGGCATGTAGAAGCTACATACTCTTTAACCGCATAAAAGAAGACCACATCAGCCACAATGACTGACAGTCTTTGGAACAGGATTGTGGCAGGACTTGCATAATTCAGGTTCTGAACAACCAGCATCTCCGTATCAAAAAAACGGGCAATATGAGAAAGTCCATATTCAAACCAAGCGAACAGGGGAGGATAATCCAGTGTCCACTCAGATGTAGCCTGAAATTATATATTAAAAGAAATAAATAAACCACACATTTATAACCTGTGTACGGAATTGTTTGAAAACTGTATATAATTCATTTGACAACCTCATAATACCACTGTGAGACTGGCAGACTGTGAGTCAGGGCAAGCCAGTTCCTATGTACTTCAAAGTCCGTAGAATGGCTGAAATACAAAAAATATTACATTGCTTGGCATTCGAGGATGCGTAACACATTATTTCCTCTTCCTAAAAGGAAGGCAGAATGAATGAGTCTCGACTGGGCTGCTCTTCTAACATTGCAATGGGTTTTCCGTTTTAACGTGATCACATATGAGAAAAAGTACAATATGTGAGATAAATTCACTTACTAGGCATTTATCAAAAGACATTTGAGAAATGAAACTCCGAGAACCAGAGCAAAAAACCAGCTCTGATCGCCAGTCATGGACGCAACCATGACAGTTCTTTAGTGAAAAGAAAACTTTATTTCTAAAAGCCGAATTACAACTTTTGGGTGGCGCAATGTAGGTAAAATAAACTGTAGAGGGCGCGTTGCGGCTCAGAGAGTCCAAAGCTCCTTTGAGCCAAATGTACATATCAGGACGTTGTTAGCATTTCGCCCGATACATTTTGTGTACTAAAATGCACAAAAAAATTAATTTGACAAAAAAAAAAAATGTGGTTGGTAAAATACAGTCAAAAATCCACACCAGAAATCCCTACAAATTGATTTGTTTTGTTTTGATTGCTCAGACAGGGATCGCAAACGACTGTGATTGGTCAATCATACAAAAGCGCTGAAGTAAGTAACATTTCATCATGTTGTTCGGTACCGCTCTGGAATCGATAACAATTAATTTATACATTATATTTTGTTTTAATTAACTTTAACAAAAATAAATAAATATATTGTTTAAAATACATAGCGAATAGTTTAAAATAGAAAAATATTCTTTAGTACCACAGCACCAATTTGAGACAACATCCGGGTTACTTAGCCGCATTTGTTTCAGGCTAACTGCCTTTCTAGTTGCTTATTTTATTTCTACCATTAAAAAAAAGGAAAAACACTCCACCTTCTTCATAATCTACCAAATAATACAGGAAACCACATATAGTAAACAAACAGATCTGAAGAGTTTTTAAGACCGTGCTAATCGACTTGACCCTGAAAGGTGAATCGAAGAGAGGAAGGTCAGGAGTTCGTCTTAGCTGTTGTTGAGTAGTTTACTAAAAAGTATACGTTAAAGTTAGAAGCTAAATAACCGTTACGGCTCACATAAACAGTCACACAGTTATACAGTTTAGCTAAATAACTTTATACATAACAATGTCATGGTGGGGAAAGTTTATTCGGAAACAATACCAGTTATCTTCTTCGCTCTTAAGATTGCATCCACTCAATATTCAACCGATGTGTCATCGGAGAGGTAAGTTGTTCGACGGTATAGTGCAGTAACTTAGGTTTGAACATTTCAAGGGTTTAACGTAAATGTTTTTCATTTTAGGTTTCCATAAAACGACTGCTCTTAAGACATATGATGTAAGAAAAGTGGAGTTGACGCCTCTGGAGCAGAGGAAGCTCACGTTTGACTCCCATGCTCTCGTGAAAGAGCTGGAATCCAGTGGTATGTTGAATAGGTTTTATACTACTAGGTACTTGATAAAGTACTTTGTATATATGTTTTTAATCGGTATGGTAAACCACTGTAATATTTTAGGCAAAACGAACGACTTGTTGCATATATATATATATATATATATATATATATATATATATGTATATGTATATATATGTATATGTATGAATATGTATATGTATATATATGTGTATATATATGTATATGTATATATATGTATATATATATATGTAAATTGATCGTCTTACGTACATTTGAGATTTAGAGACACAAATGAAAGCTTAATTTAGATATTTGAGATTTTAATCACTCATATTGAATGTAATCCTTGTGTAGATATTGCCCAAATTTAAGCATGTTTTTCTGCACATGTAATTTAGGCTTTGAAAAGAGGCAGGCAGAGGTGATTGTCACAGCACTGGTGACCCTTACTACAGCCAATATAGACATTGTATACAGAGACATGGTCACTGGGGCCCATCAGGTATACAGATAACAGAACTTCTGTCAGTAGAAATGATAGTGCTGTCAAACGATTAATCGCATCCAAAATAAAAGTTTTTCTTTACGTAATATATGTGTTTATGCTGTGTTTATTTATTATGTTGATATTAAAACACACACGTACACTATATATTTTCAAAATATTTACATGTAAATGCATTTATATATTTATTTTCTTATATTTGAAATTCTAAAATCTTTGAAATTCTAAATCTAAAAATATTTAATATATAAACATAACATATTTTCATTAAATATATACATGCATGTGTTTGTATTTATATATACTTAATAAATATACACAGAACATAAAATATATTATGTAAAGAAAAACCTTCATTTTGGATGCGATTAATCACAATTAATCATTTGACAGCACTAATAATAAATAATAATAATAATAAACTAAACTGAATGATATGGTTTCTGGTTTCTTTTCACGTGGTCTAGGAAATAGCTTTACAGCAAATCATGGCTCATCTAGATGCTATCAGGAAAGACATGGTTATCCTGGAGAAGAGTGAATTTGCCAATTTACGCTCCGAAAATGCAGTAAGAATAAAGTTAAAACCTGTATTCCATTATTTGTAGTTGGCTCTACAATCAGAACGCACCAAGTAAAGTTAAAAACCTGTTTATCCACAAAGTATTATTTCTAATTTTACACAATGTGTCATACAGATTCTTTACCTTCTCGATTATTTTGCACGCAGAAAATGAAAATAGAGCTGGAACATATAAAGAACAGTCTACTGGTGAGTAGAAGTAGCTCAAGAGTTTTGTGTCAATTTGAAAAAAAGATTTTGCGTATTGCCATTGTTTCTGTTTAATAAATGCTTTGTTGATCTTTTAATGTTTACATCAAAAGGAAGAAAGCCAAAAAATCAGAGCAGATGCAAAGTTAGACATTAATTTGGAGCGAAGTCGAGTTACAGACATGGTATGTGTGCATTACTCGCATTACTACTTTTTTTTAAAACATTCAATTAATCCAATGTTTATTGTTATTTTTTTATTCCAGTTTACAGAACAAGAGAAGAAACTTATGGACGTTAAAACAGAATTCCAAAAAATGGTAAGGTTTGCAAGTAGTTGTGATCACAGCGAAGTTATGATTATTATTATTATTATTCAGTGTAATTACATAATGCTTTTATTAAAATATTTAATATAAATTAATTATATGAATTAAAATAATTAATATAAAACTATATCATTACTACAATCAAGTTCTCTTCTTTTTCCCAGAATGCAGATATAGAAAGTGAAGCTGTGGAAACCTCAAAGAAAATAGACATACAAGTTGCCTCTTTGAAAACCCTCCTGGAATCACTCAAGTTAGAGACGATTAGATATCTTGCAGGTTTGTACTCAAGGTGCTTTTCAAACAGATGACAGCACCTCTACACATATTTCACTTAGAAGTGATTTGTTTGTAAGTCCTTCAGATTAGAGGATACCGGTAAGATCGGTTCCCGATGGGTTTGGACAGATATTTAGAAAGGATGCTCGGGTTCGGGTCGGGCTCTGTGATGCTCTCATCTGTTGACATTTCCAAACCCCTTCCTACAGTTGGGAAGCAGGCTTTACAAACAAAAAAGTGCATGTGTCATTAGTATGAGAAAAAATTAGATCAGGCTGGGATCGGGCGTGGACATAAATATCTTAATGCCTTTCTGGCTCGGGTTGGGTTCGGTTACTGCTCTGTCGGACGCGGGCCGGGCTTGGACAGAAAAATGCGGCCCGATCTGCGCTCTACTTCAGATAGATTTGATAACAGACAAAATGAATTAAGCAAGTGCTTTGTTAGTGGTTCTTCAGTTTGTTGATGCAATTTCTTTTTATGGGCACCAAGAATGTTAAATCATCATTTTTTGGTTTTGTGTTTGTTCACAGCATGCATCTTCACTTGCTTGGCAATTGCTTTGGGATTCTATCGCTTCTGGAAATGAATCTCACAAAACAGGACCTGGAGTCTGGAGTTTTTTATCTTTAAAGTTCTGCCTTCTGTTTTAATGGCACAGATGTGTTTATAAAATATATATATATGAAATTATATTTTTGCATTTCAATATTATGTTTTTATGTGAGCAACATAAATGTGTTCTTTAAGTTTCTTTAGATCTGTGGGGCCTCAGTTTTTAACTACAAAGGGCCAAAAATCAACTTGTTTGAGGTCTGTGGGTCGAATAGTAAATGTTGCCTTATGTCCAAATATATTATATTGAAATAAAAATACCTTTGTTCGCTACATTTAAATGCCACAATAAGAAAAAGATAAAATAATAAAAAAGTTATTTAAATCAACCAGTTAAAGGATATCTCCCAACATTATTCTGTCATGCAAGTCATTTGTTTTGTTTTTAATTAAAATGTTTTTGAAGTTTTTTAAAGGTTTTGTGAGGATGTTTGTATGCATGAAGACAAATATATTCCCTCAATCCTTTAATTATTGCTGTAATCACCAGGATTTAACAATAACATACCAAATACATATATATGAATCAACAATGTCTATCTTGAGAGTTCATGACTGCCAGCTTAATCATATCATACTGGTTCTGGAGTCGGAGCTCCATCCATATCACTGTAGGACCTCTTTGAAGAGAAGTTATGTCATGAACAGCCATTTAACGGTTTTAGAATACGGTAACTATGCTTAACTTGAAGACAATTTTATGTATTATGTTGTTTTACAAATATTAAAATGCAGATGAACTAAAAATGTGGTTCAAAGTAATTCTGTGGTACATGTGAGACATGGGTTGTAATAACCAAATAAAGGAACAGAGAAGGTTTCATTAGCACTGAAACTTTATTTAGGATTATGCATAAAACTGACAACTTTAAATTGATCAAAAAGCACACAATCACTTTACACACAAGACACTATTTCTTCCTCAATTTTTTATTGAATATTCTGAATAAACCAAAATTGTTCTTTGAACCTTTGCAGAAAGAGCAACACCCGGGGGGGGGGGGGGGGG
>JAUMHQ010000033.1:2056325-2068219 GCA_032361165.1 Enteromius paludinosus | reverse complement strand
AACACCCCCCCCCCCCCCACCCCTCTCCACTTTCAACTAAACACATTACTCGGAATCAAATACAGTAGTAAACGTAGATAACTATTTACATATTGAGGTCAGGGAAATTATAGTAAATTATGTTCCATCAACTACTAATAATTTACAATCAGCCCCAATCCTGGATTTAGGGAATTATCAGTGACTGAAAAGGGGTTTCCCTTGTTTTTTAGAGGCAAAACAAAACGTAAATTCATAAATTAGTATTCAACCACCATTCTCCAAAAGTCAAAAAACATTAAGAACCCAAAAAGCAAATTCAATTTTTTTTTTCTTTTCTCAATACTACACAAAGAATACCAAAAATATCTTTATTTATAAATTAAATTATACATATACATTTACCCCAAAACGTACATCTTTCACAGTACATTTCATTGGGCATTCACATGGCAAAAAAACCTGAAATGTGCAGGCAAATACAAATACAAAAATGTATTTAAAGTGACTAGCTGAGGTCCCGGCCCCAGAGCTCTGCAATATAAAAATATCCTTCTTTACAAAAACACAAAAGACCAGCTAAAGTAACCACAAAAAGAGGTGGCTAAGGAGCAGCATAATTAGAAAATAATTGCACTGGTTTGTGATTCTTCTTCTAACTTAACCTGAACCTCCTCTTTTACCGTTGGTGCATCTGTGTCGTCCTCAGAGGGCTCTTCTTTAATACTGGAGCATGACACCTCATCACCCTGCTCTTGTTTTATGAAAGCTGTTAAAGGGTTTTCTGTAAGCATTTTATTGGGTGATGGTGTGCAGTCCACGAAGGAGGATGTCTATGGAAAAAAAGGAAGTGTTTTAATTGACTGACCTAGTTTTTCCTGACACAAAAGCAGATTACTAAATACAGCATAAGATGCCATTATCCAAATAAAAACTTACATTTTTGTAGTCTTCGTAACACGAGGGATGATATGTCTTAAAGAGAAGGGAAAACGATTTAAGGGTTTTATTAAACTTCAAAGCCACAACATTTGATCTGCTCTTTTAGTTTGGTGGATTTCCTACCTTTTCATCGACTCTGATGGCATTCTTCAGGTGCCACTCTTCCTCTTCCTCCTCCCAGTACATCTCAAACTGCTCCTGGCAAATCTCACACAGCTGAGGAGAGAAATAAACAAATTGTTCACTTTGCACCATTTTTCTAATACTATGAACTATCACACAGTCGATGCACGTCGGTCTAACCTCGTGAACTACATCTGCTGCAGCCTTTACGCTCTGGAACTCTCTCTCTTTGGCTGCTTCCTGAGTTTTCTGTACAACCTCTTCATGAACTTTTTCAAAGAACTGACTCTTTGCCCTTTCCTCAAGATCAGCGATTTCCTCAAATTCAATCCAATCCTAAAAACAAAAACAAAACAACACTTCAGGTTAGGTTTTGAAAAAGTCTTTTTTTTCTCCCCCCATTCTCAGGGACACTGAGAATTAAATAAAAGAAATGAAGTAGAATTGTTTCCAGCTTACCGTCAGAGTGTAGTACCATCGACGGTGTGTCACTTTCTTACTGATATCCTTCTCTGAACGATTCTGCCTGTAGTGCCAGTCCAAATGATCTGCATACACATCCGTCTGAGATGCCGTAAAACGCATGCCACAGGAATAGCACTGGATTCCAGTATAAAGTTTGATGATAACGCTGTCGTGTCTCCTAAATCACAAAAATTTCACAAAACATTAAGTCGCTCTCAATGAAACACCATAGTAAAAGTATCAGATTCACTCGTGTCTAACTTTCCAGATAATATCTGGATACTGTATGTACATACACTTTCATGTCGTCCAAAACAAAGCCAGTCAGATCTGGGACACTTTCATCTTCCTCCTGTTCCTCCTCCTCTTCCTCTTCAGGCACAGATAAAGTCTGATTTGCTGAAGTTGAGTCTGAAGTAGATGTATAAATCTTCAATTAGGCTCATTTGAAATAAAATAATTCAATTGATCAACAGCAAGAAGTGAAATATAATAACAGTACGCTTACCAGTCGTTGAGTCTGTTGGTGCAGGTTTTATTATTCCAGTGGATAGGAGCTTAGACAACAGATCGTTCACATCTATTTGCCTCAATGACTCGGGCTCAGGCTGCTGAAACTGGGAACCTGAATCAATAATTCACTTATTATAATACAGGTCTAAAGTAGAATTGTGACAATCAAAGCAAACAGCAGTGTATAATTCTGTTTCAGGATATGCAAACAAATAAAACAAAGACATTCTTACCAGGCTGGAAAGATATTTGATTTGGAGGCATGAAGGGTTGAGCTCCCAGAATCTAAAGACAAAAACGGAACTTTAAATATTCATTTTTAACAAACAGAAACCTTTTTGAGTTTCATAAGTGAGGGACTCCTTGAGTAAGGAATACGTACAGGCTGAGGTACATTCCCAACACCTGGACCAGGGAATGGAGAAGGTCTAAATGATCCTTGGAAATCTGATGATGCAGGGCCTGACACACTGAAGTTAGACGTTTGAGAAACATTTTGCTGCATGGTAAACTGTTGGGCTGGGCCACCATATGTGTTCATGGGTGGCATGTTAAAATTAGGTGGTGGAACAGCAGGGTTGATCACAGGAGCTTGACTTTGACTTTGATCATACATTGTTGGCTCCTGTGGTCTCAGCTGGTTTGGAATATTTGGACTGCAGTATCTTGGAGGACCTTGTGGGTCATATCTTGGCATGACAGGCGGTGCATCAAATCCTAAGGGTTCAGGCTGCATGGGGTTCTCAAAGCGCATTCCACCTGATGGACTATCAAATCTAACCACGCCCTGCTGTTCATCAAAATTCATTAGTCTAGCTTGGAACCGTGGCTCCTCGTATCCTGGTGGACCATGTTGCATTTGAGGATTATCGAACCTTGCTGGATTAACAAACCTGTTTTGGTGAATCGGGGGGTCATAATGAATCGGGGCTTGAGAGTCAAAATTCACCATGTTGTGTGGCTCTGTGTACCTCATTGGCCTGTGTGATACTGGCGGGTTATTAAATCTCACAGGTCTTTCAAGGGCTTTGGGAAATCTTTCAAACCGGTGAGGGGCATCAAAGCGATGTCCAGGAAACCTTACGTGTCCACCAGACCCATCAAATCCCCCTGTGTTGCCTTCATACCTAGAAGGAGCAGCATACGGTCTTGGAGGACCATCTAACCTCTGCTCTCTCATGTGGCTTTGCGGACCATCAAAGGGAACTTGAGAACTCTTATATCTATCAAATCGTTGAGAAATATTTGGTCCATCATGTCGTGGTGGGTTCGCCTGTGACATAGATCCTTCTGAAGAGTGCGTTGGTGTATTCCCAGGAGATTCATCTTGGTTTCGTCCGCTTCTTCCAAGTTCTGCGAGATGATCTTGCATTGGAAGACCTTCTACATTTATAGGACCATCATCTGGACCTGTACCAGAGTGCACACTGTTGGGACTTTCAAAACGTGGGCTGATGTCTCCTGGTTGTTGATCCATTTCAACTGGAGACGATGACCGTTCAAATGGTGGTCCTGTGGGTTTTCCACAGTTCCCGTCTAAGTTGACCGGACTTGGTGAATTTCTGAATGTGGAACCGGTACATGATGGAGGCCTGTTGGATCTTCTAGGACCTTCGCGGTCATGCTTTATGGCATCACCAGATATTTTATGCACTCCTGAGCTTTCACTGTATTGATCGGACAATTCATGTTGAGGCTGATAGAATATTTCATCCAAAGGTAACAGGCCCTCTTTTTGCACTGTTGAAATCGACAATAATTTAAGTTTAGATTATCTATTAAACAACAACAACAACTTAGGGTGTGTTGAATTATTACATTCCATGGGGAAGTTGAAAAATCTAAAAAAAAGTTTAGGTAATATTTAAAATGTGCTACAACTTGCATTCAGTATTAACCAACAGGACAAATCTCACCTGGACGCTGAAGCTGTGTTCTTCTCAGCTTAGATTTATGCTCAAGATAAGAAAGCGCTGCATCAGAAATGGCTCCTGGTTTCTTTTTTGACTGATATACTCCCTCATCACATGATTCATCCCAAGAGTCAGACCGCTGTCTTTCCTCTTGATACTGAAAAAGTTGGTTTATTTGATGGGCTACATTCAGGAATTCGTCACTGGATATTTCACCATCAGCATGTCTTTTGCTAGCCTGAAATGAAAAATGTCTGGTTTAGAAATATTGTCCATTAATTGTTTTAGAGAGGAAAAATGTATTACAAAACTACAAAATATATTGACACACCTTTCTTAAAAGGTCCCCTTTACTAGCAGAATTAAGTGCTTCTGGTATTTGTATGTTGCTATCAACACTTAAGCGATGCAGTTTAGGTGTACGAGGTGTGGACGGTCTTTGATTAGTGTTCCAAGTCTTGTGTCTCTGGTTGCCTAGTCGTCCATGGGATAGATCTGAATCTGACTGTTTGGGACTGTAAAGACAGTTTATTAGTCCCAATGAGGTTACCCAATTAATAATAGAAAGGCAAATGATGTTTTGACTTTTTAAAAGATGAAGCCACTTACTGTTTATTCTCTTCCCATCCACTCCTCCATCTCTTGCTATCTTTTGTGTCTTTATGCTCTGCGGGAGAAATTCTTAGGTGTGGTCCATCTTTCTGATCAATAGCTCTATCATCAAGTGGCCTTTTTGATCGTCTTGGTTCTGGGGCACTTTTTTTGGCACTTCGTTCATCTCTAAGATTTGACTGTGGAAAAGTATCATCATTATGTGGATGTTTACTTATCCTAGCCTTTCCAGATTTGAGGGGTGGAGTAATACTCCTGGTTTTTCTCTTCGGAGATGATCGCCCCTTTCTTTTGGGAGAATGTAGTGGTGGTGACCGCGATCTTGACCGAGACCTTTTTCTAACATTTGCTTTGTTCACTCTAATATCTTGTTTCAAAAATGTCTCAAGTCTTTCATGCTTGTTTACAGAGCCATTTATAAGCTTGCCCCGGATGCTGCTGGACTTCTGATGATCCAAGCTTTTGACAACTCCATCTCTATCTTTCTTCTCTGAACTTCTTTTCTTCTCTCGCACATCTTCATCTTTTGCATCTGTCCTGTCATGTATCGGCTTATGTAGCCTTGGGTCCTTCTTATTCACTTCAGCAATTTTTGAATGCTCAGACTCCATTCCTCTAGGTCTGACAAGAACACATTTTCCAGATGGTGACACAGACTTGGATTTAGGCTTTTCCTCAACTGCAGTGTTCTCTTTTTTTGGAATCCTCAACTTCTCCAACTTACTATGTCTGTCAGCTGAGACTTGTCCTCTTTTTTCTAATGTAGTTGGAAAGTTTGGTGTGATCTGACTCTCCTTCTTTGGGACTTGTTCCTTTGCATTTACACTTGGACCGAGTCGGTTTAATCTAGGATCTCTGGTTGCCGTTTTTTCTGGTGGTGCTGGAGGCCAAGGTTTGGTGTGTGGTGCAGAAACCGTATGAGTGACTTGTGGTGAGGTATTGAAACGTGGAGGAGCACTGACATGGTTTGAAGAAACAGTAGGACTGGCAGCCTTGAGAATAATAATAAAAAAAAATAAAACAATTCTGTGATTTAGGAATGGAATTTATGTAACAGCATGAATAATGGTCCACAACTGCATTAGACCAACTACGGCTCTTATGCACTGCTGTAACATCACGTGTGCGCGACATTACAGAAAAAGTTTTGTACTTCTAAAACTGCAAATATTAACATCTTTCTAGTTTGTCTCACTACAAAGCACATAATTATTAAACTCACCAACTGAGCTTTCGTTTGTTCAAGTTCAAGTTCTATCTTCTTTTGCTGAAGTTCTAACAACTGCTTTTGCTTTGCAAGCAACTGTTGCCTTATCCGTTGCTCTTGTGACAAGCTTGGAGCTGGAGGTTGTGGTGCAGGAGGTTTCGGTGAGGATTCTTCAGTCTACGCAAAGAGAAAAGCATACATTTCAGCGAAACCACAGCAGTACATTTCTTCCCACTTCTTGAAAAAACCCAAAACAAAGTTTATATGTATATATATATAAAAAAAAAAAAAAAAAAAAGGTTTAACTCGTATGCTTACCGGTTTTAAAAATTTGGGGTTGACATGTATGCTGGCATTCACATTTGGTGGCAATGGTTTTATAGGCCAGGCAGGATCTATTGAGTTCACACGCACATCTAGTGCATAAAGTTTCTTCAAGGGGAAAATTTCATCCCATGTGGAACGCAATTTGAAGAGACTTTTTCTAGTGGCCTCATCCACCTAAAGTGAATCAAAAGAAAGGGGGGAAAGAATATCTGACTCCTTTGTTTATTCTCAATAAACACTGACAAAACTACATCGATTACTATTAGTATTAAAAGGGGTGTAATAAATGTAAAGGAATGAATTAACAGAATGCAGTATTTTAAATGAGGACAAAGTGCATGACGTTCAATCAGAAGTAACACCATGGACAAGATTTCAAAGAATTATGTACCTTCTCAAATACACAAATAAAGGAATTGACTAGGTTCTTAGCAAACACTTCAAGGTATTCCCCTCCAACATTCTTCACTATGGAATCCACTAAGTACAAAACTGGGAGCTTCTCACCAGGAGGTGCCTAAAGTGATAGAAAACTGACAAGTTTAGAGAACAACATGGGAGAAATGCACAACTACATAAAAATTAGAGTTTGATTGTTGAGATTATTAAATGGTTGAAGTTGGATTAAAAATACTGGCACAGAAAACAAAAAAATCAAGCTCTTAATGGGAAGTCCACTGTTTGCAGAAAAGAAAATGTTAAAAAAGTTCTTCAAAAACCAGATCCATCAAAAATCAGGAAGTTTCTCAGATGCTGGAAGAAAAGGATCCATGTCACAGGTAAAAAATAAAAATCTTCAACGTTCACTCTTCAAAGTTCAGTCCATCACGTAGAAAAGTTTTGTTAGGCCGTCAGTACAATTCAGTTTCAATTATTGCCATCATTTTTTTACCAATAAGCCCAAGTCCTTTAAAGTGGAAAAAAAGGATTAATGCTTTTTCACTTGTATTTTTTTTTTTGTACTTGACCAGGAATTCAACTCAGGATCCGTTTAAATTCAAGTTTAGATTTGATCTTCATACTGGAGGGGGGGATGAAACGCTTCTTGGTCTTTACAGTTAACACAAGTCCTTTAAAAGATTGACAAGTTGTAACCAACATGCCCCAGTGCAGAGAGAAGCAGTTTTTGTATAATTCTGTAGTTTTTTTTCTTCTTTTTTTTGGCAATTTTTACACATTCAGCTTTGGAATGTCATTAGAACTGACACTGCACCAATGCAAATGTCTTCGTATTAAAGAGCACTTAGATTATAATGAAATCAACATAGCAAACATTACCACAAAAAAATACACTGGGAAATAAAGACAAAAGGACATTTCACAGTTTATTGTCACAGTTGTATACCATTTATTAACATTGCAGTAAAGAATGAATAATTACTCAGCAATCTAACACCCCAAACCCTTTATTGGTTCAAGTACACAGGTATGTGAATGGCGCACATTTGTATTAAAAACTTTAAATCCAGGCGTGCTCGTTTTCACGGAGCAGCCCGACACGACTATCCGAACTAATGCAATTTTTCAAATGGATTGCAAACAAACAAAGATAGGAAAACTTTCCACGAATTTCCCCAATAATACCATTCATCTATGTACATAGACGGCAAACCACGTGTACCAGCTGGTGACATGACACAACTACAGCCACGAGTATGCAAAAACTTATTCCTGATTAACTGTTGAGATCAACACGGTTTGTCTTGGCACCTTAAATTTCTAAATCAATCAATGTATTATATAAGCTACTATGCAAAGTAAGTTACACAATCAACTGCACAACGACGATGACTCGGGTCGCTGGGATGATTACATAATACGGAAATTTCGTATCTACCGGTTCTTAAGAGTAAATTATTCATAAAACTAAGCCATTAAGTTCCAATTTAGAAGATTTAAATATCGTCATAGAACAATACCTTACTCTGTAACATTAGCTTTAACAAATCGAATTGGTATTAACGTAACGTTAGTATCCAGACTATTTGTTGAGCCAATGTACGGTTATAATTACCCGATAAGCTTACTGAGAGGGTAAAACATGGATTATTAACTTCAAGCCAAATGTGCGTCAACAGTAAGTCCGACTTCATGAGCAGCTGTGACCCAACAAGCAGATAAACACGCTGCTGTAACTGTCCTAATTTGAGAATTTTGAGCGATGTGTTTTTAACCACACAAAAAAAGTTACCGAAATATATTAAGAAACTCAATACTAGTTAACGATAATATAGCATCAAAAAAAGTGGCTAGCGAACTAGTCGTGCTGCCGCCATGTTACAGGCCTCATGTCATGTCGTCATTTATCGAACTAACGTTAGCCACACTCGAGCTAAAAGACGATGACTGCAACGAAACAAAAATAAATCTATTTTCATAAAAACCTTGGCAATTTGTGCTTCAATTATTGCGACGATATCCTTGGTGAACTGGATGTTTTCTTCGGCTAGAATGGTGAGCATGTTGATGTGCGGTTTGCTGTTGAAAGTCAGATCTTCCAGCGAGGACTCATACTCGCGGCAGGCGTCCTCCCTCGCGCCTCCGTCCGACATCTTTGAGCCGTTGAGTCGAAGGCTGTTGCCACACAATTTAAACTATTATACAAACATTACTTGAAACACAGTCCTCTTAAACATCTGTATTTCCTCTCGGTTTCCTCTGTGCGTCGAATGTCGTGCCGTAACTCCTCGCGTCTTGCGTCTGAATAACGATATTTTCTGTTTGGATAAAGCGTTGCAAAATGTCCGTCGTACTTCAACAGAGACTGCGCGTCATCTGAAATGTTTTATAGTTGAACGCGCGTCACTGCTTCCTGATTGGCTGCGCGGAAACGCTCGCGTGTGATTGGGCGATGAAGACATTTCGCTCAATGCCATTGGTCAAAACAGAACTATTATTTTCAAGAAGAGCCTATCAGAATGAAATAATTTAATAAATCAACAAAAAAAAATCACAACAGAGAGTACAATGTCGTCATCACCTTGAAAATAAAATAAACACCATAGAATAATTTGCATAGAAGAGAGGTTAAGTGGGTTCAAAAAAACTATTTTTTCACAATAAGCTATTCAGATGTATGGAAATAGGTTTATTTATCACCAAATTGTCGCATTTGGTCGTCTATTTTGAATACATCAGGGTTGCTGAAGTAATGGTGGACGTGACACTGAGCAAAACTGATACGATTTTATTAGACAAACGTGTTTTTTCTCATCTTTTTATTGTACATTTTTAGGTCAAAACTTTTAAAGTTAAACATGTCAAATCTGTTTATTGTACATAAATATAAATGTATACAAATATACAATTTGGGGTATGTATTCATTATAATAATAAAAAATAATCTTTCCATAAAAATAAATAAATCCTTTAATCCGCAGTTTATTAACAATTACATTTACAAAACTGTTTATTTACAATTTCAATTACTAACAGAACAAATACTGTAATACATCTGATTTAATTTTAGTTCAGAATGAATTTTCAAAAAGATCTTTGGACCACTCATTTACAGACAAATTACAACTTGTATCCTGCATGTCCGACTTGCCTGAGAAACTCTCAGTAGACCCAACAGTCGGCAACTGATCCAGCTTTTGTCTTTCATCATTTAACCTCAGCTCTATGATCCTGCTTTTAAATTCACGTATAATTTTTTTTCCGGAGTACAGCGATTCTACACGTTTTTGACTTTGTCTGGACTTCTGTCCACGTAAGTTGTTATATGAAGAAACTGGGGTGGATTGCAAGCATGGTGAAAAAAGCAGAGAACCTGAACCTCCCGGCTCTAATGTGTTGACATGCCTTGGTTCATTACCTTTAGAAATCTCTACCACATCCGAAAGGTTCATGTCCATACTGCTCTGACCAGAAGCAAACAGGTCCACAGAGCAATTGTACTTCTCCTCATGGTCATCAAACACAATACCTTCCGGCCTGACTTTGCAATTTACAGAATGGACCTCACTTTGTGCACAGTCCCTGGAATATTTGCCATTTTCATGGTTTACTGAACAAAAAGCCACAGAGGGTCTGCCCCTAGTTAATTTTTTTCTTTTCAAAGTGACTTTTTTGTTTGAAAAAGACAACCTGGTATTTGCAGAGCGATTAAATGCAGATGTAACGTCAGGAATCATCTTTTTGGAAGAATTGGTTTTGCACAAACGAGTGTGAGTCTTATGGATCTTAGCATTGTTCATCTTAGTTTCAAGATTTTCTGGATAGTCATTTTCACGGTTCTCTTTCCAACTTATGTTTTTCACATTGCACACTGGTGAGGACAATGTTTCGCTACAAGGAGTCATTGGTATAGTTTTTGAGATACTTGCTGAGCATCTATTTTGCACTTGAATCAAATGATCACTTTTACCTGAACTGTGCTTCTTTGTGTCATTTATCTCTGATACCTGAGACTTGACAAAATCTTGTAAGCTTTCAGATAAAGGTGCGTCCTCTAAATCAAGACTGTAAAGTGACTTCTCGTGTAAAGGTGCATCATATTCTTTATCCCAGGTTTTAGGTTGTTCGGGTTTAGTTGTTTCAGTATTACTTCCACAAGATAAGGTGCTACGTGAATTTATAGTGTCACATGCAGTAGAACTGTTAAAATGCACCGACGATTCAAACATGTCACAGCTCGAGGAAAAAGATTTCCTGTGACTGTTCTTTGTGTCATTCTTCAGTTCATCATGTATACAATTAGCATGCTTCAAATGACTGGTGTTGCTTTGGAAAGTGCATTTACATGTTCTTGTCTCTTCATGCTTTGGTGAAAGAATATAATGATCACAGTATCTGGACTGCTGTAAAACATCGTTACTTAATTCCTCCGTGGGGAAACATAACCCAGGTGACTGCCATGCGCTTGAGAATGTGAATCCTTCATTGCTGGGCTGAGAATCCAACTTTGCACATGATGGAGGTGTATAATCAAAACTGCTGAGTTCATTTCTTTGAGAACTTTGTGAGTCTTTCTGTTCTGATGGACCGATTTCTTTAGGGTGAGAATTTGTTTGCAGGAGGTTTTTAAAATAACCAATTACAGTACATCCCATCAAAGACTCACAAGGAGAAACGATCTGGCAGGCCACTAACTGTCCAGACAGTGAAGAAGTGGCAGCATTATGAGGAACCTGTCAGAGAGGAACAAGAAATGAGCAAAATCAATAAAAAAAGAGGATAATCTGGATGTTCCTCCAAATTAAATGAGAACGCGCTCCATACCTTCAATCCAAAAATGACACATCTTCCTATAAAGCAGTCTTCCACAGCTTTGACAAGCAGTTGTTGAACAGTACATGCGCCTTCAGTTTTCTCCAAATCAATACATCTGGAAACATCACATTTTTTATCAGCAATGTATCAACAGAAATGTTTGTTCAAGATGTTTAAAATTTGAAAATGCTTAAAAACATACCTTTGAAGGCCACGGGCAGTAACGCCAAAGAAGGGATTTAAACAGCCCCCGAATACTGTCACACCAAATATATCTTGGTTTCTGGACACTTTAAATGACAACCTGTATCTGTAGTCCACGTTTTGTAAGTCACAAGTGAATCCACATCTTCCGCATATAGCCCTAAAGATAATAATTTAGAAGTTATTCATAACTTTCAGACGCTTTGTATTTAACAAACACACACACACTCATGTTGGTTTTTGTGATTTATGAGGACTTTCCATAGGCATAATGGTGTTTCTACTGGACAGACTGTATGTGGTATTGTCCTGCACTGACCCTACACCTAAACCTACCCCTTACAGGAAACTGTGCATTTTTAGATTTTCCAAAAAACACCATTTAGTATGTTTTT
>JAUMHQ010000033.1:2035915-2050258 GCA_032361165.1 Enteromius paludinosus | reverse complement strand
TATATATATATATATATATATATATATATAAATACACCTTAAGAAAAAAACAGGGACACGTTAAATTGATAAAAAGTAAGTTTTTGACATTCCAGACTTTTACATTGTTACCAAACATTTATTTAAAATAGTGCTGTCAAACGGTTAGTCATGAGTAATCTAAAATCAAAGTTTTTGTTTACATAATATATGTGTGTTCTGTGTATATTTATTATGTGTATGAATATATATATATATATACACATACACACTCATATAGTATGTATTATACTTATGTGATGTATATTTATATATAAAAATATTTAATATACAAATACAAAAGTTTTCTTACGTATACACATGCATGTGCGTGTATTTATATTTACATAATAAATATACATAATACCCACATATATTATGTAAAAAAAATAATTGGATGTGATTAATCACAGTTAATCATTTGACAGAACTAATTTCAAATAAAATCAAATAAAAAAGTGTTTATTTTTGCAGTATATGTAAAAGTATTACAGTTAACAGTGAAGTAATGATCTGTGTTGACTCAGGTGAGAGTGTGTTGGTCTGTAAAGAGGCTGAACGTGCAAAGGGCATGAGCCTCATCCAGGGCTCGCTCAAACCTATCAGCAGCTGTCTGGTGAAGCGAGAGGGTGAGGGCGTCACTACCAGCATGCTCAGGGCCATCCTCGAGGTATGATTGTCTTTATCTTATAGTATGTCATATGATACTGTATTGAGAGAGTATCTACAGGATAAACATTTTTTGCATTATTTTGACTGAAGATCATCGTTGGAGGAGTCGCTAGCTCACCACAAGATGTGAGGATGTATGCTTCTTGCACTCTTCTAGCAGCCAGTATCACAGTCGAACAGCCACATGAGGAAGAAGCTCAAACAGAAGCTCGAAACAAGGGGGCTATTGAAGCCTGCATAGACTGGCTGATGGACAATGAGTTTATACATATACAGGCGGAGGGAGATGGTAATTTATAAAAAAAAATGTGGTTTGTGAAAGATGTTAGCATTTTAATCATTTGATAATTATCTGTTTCACAGTGGAGAGGTACTGCCCCACGCATCTTGGTTCTGCGACTTTGTCCTCATCTTTATCACCCCCAGAAGCCCTGGGGATTTTTGCAGATCTCCAGAGAGCAATGAAAGGATTTGTATTGGAAAATGATCTCCATCTTCTCTATCAGGTTTACAAAACACTTCAGTTTATTTTTTGTTGCACAGATTTGTTCTTTTTATGAAAAAACATGGGTTATTAAAAAAAATTGTATGCATTTTTTAGATAACACCTGTGTATGTGGACTGGAATACAATCGACTGGTACCAGTTCTTCTGTCTGTGGGAGCAACTACCGTCTGCTATGAAACGGGTGGCTGAGATGGTGGGCATCCAAGAAGGTTTCCTAGCCCGCTCCGTTGGAGGCAAATTAATTGCTAAAACAGACAAGCAACGCAGACAGATGGCCATTCACAAACGGTACTATGTATTTTCTAAATATCTGCTTTAATTTGTTTACGGTGAAGTACCAGTATGTAGATTGGGATTTTTTTGTTTGTGCAGTTTTTTCACAACATTAGTTCTGCATGACCTAGTAAGTGAAGAACCACTTGGAGCTGTCGCAAAGAAATATGGCTGTAGCCGAGGACAGCTTCAGTCACTTCAGCAGTCTGCCTCAACATATGCAGGTATATTGACGTCTCTTCATACTGTAGGTGCGGGCTTGCTTACTTGTCACTATGAGAAAAACAACAGTTCAAACATTTGTTTCAGGTATGGTTACAGTCTTCTGTAATAGACTTGGATGGCACAATCTAGAGCTGCTTCTGTCCCAGTTCCAGAGTCGTCTGAGCTTTGGAGTCCAGAGGGAGTTGTGTGATCTGGTTCGTATTTCTTTACTAAATGCCCAGAGAGCGCGTACGCTCTTCAGCTGTGGGTTAGTCACAGTGGCAGAGGTGGCCAAAGCTGATGTTACAGAGGTGGAGAAGGCCCTCAGGAAAGCCATCCCTTTCAAAAGGTAATGAAATCAGGAGATGATCAGCCTGAAAGGTTTATTTGATATTATTCTTATGTTTGAAAAGCTTTTTATTTATTGCAATATGTGGTAATTTTTGATATGTGTATCTGTTGTTGGCTGATATTACAGTTTAAAAATGAGACCCCTGCTATAACACACGTTCCTGAAGCCTCCCCAAAACTGCACATTTTGCATGTCTCCTTTATCTGACTCACCCATTTCAGGTCTTGTAGTTGCTACTAATGAGCTGATGAGTTAAATCAGGTGTGACTGATAAAGGAGAAATGCAAAATGTGCAATGTTGGGGAGGCTCCAGGAACGTGTCTGGGAACCCCTGTGTTATGGTTACCATCTATAACGTTTCATGTAATAGACAGAATTTGCATAGTGGTTCATCCATAGATTATTTTCAGTCATAATTTGAATCTCTGCAGCTCCAGGCAGGCGGTGGATGAAAGCGAGGTAGACGCTCAAGAACGTAAGATCATGCGCTGCATCTGGGTCAGTGGGAAAAAGGCCTTGACTGAAAGGGAGGCTGCTCAGCAAATTGTGGCTGAGGCCCAGCTGCTCCTTCAGCAGGATTTGGCTCTTCTTGGGGTGGAATGGAACCCAGCATCCCTTGCAAAGTCCAAGACAGATTCTCATTCACCCGAGAAATCAACCAACGAAAAACCTCTACAGTCTATGTCAAGGAGTCCAGAACATGATGAAGGGAAAAATGCTGACTCAAATGTGGACAAACATTCTGACTGTTTTCCCCATCCTGCTTTGAGGCCATTAGAGGTCACTACTACTTCTGAAAAGCCAAGGGATATTGCCTCAGGTGTATCATCTGCTGACTGTCAGCCTGCTAAGAAATGTGAAGAGCAATCAAGTACATTGCATAAAGTTCTCAAATCAATAAATGCGAAAGACAAGGGCTGTCAAAATAACCAAACAGCTGAGTCATCAGATTGCTCTTCAAAATCACTTCAAGAGACATTAGGACACAATACCTGTATAAAAAGTGCCCACAACACTGGCAATGACTATCGTATAAGTCCAGTTTCAAAACGTAGAAGGATGGATGTTCAAATCAAATCAAAAGCACCAGCTCTAATCCCAAAAGATCCTAAACTAATATCAAATGATGGAGACTTTTGCCTTAATAAACCTGAAAACCTTTGTAAAATAGATAGAGATAGGATGACTCTCCAGTCATGCATTGCTGGACTGAATAAAGTCAATGTGTCAACAACTCCCTTATATTACCCAGAAAAGGGTGGGGAAACCCCAGATGTCACTGCCAAGAAGTGCACATCGAAAACAAAACATTTGACTCAAAATGAAAAGGGAGAAATGTTTACTGACAGTTACAGGAAAATGAGCAGCAGTGAGCATAAAACTGAAACTGACGTTATGGTTAACCCCAGAGTAAAACATGATTTAGTATGTCGTTCTGAGAAGCTTAGCTCTCCTGACTTGTACACAAATGGATTGGAAGAGTTCGGTGATAGTTTTCAACTTGATACACAGACTGAGAAAATGCTTCAAGGGGATGACGGCCCCGGCATTGGTCATTTAAACATTCTAAAAGAAAACAACGATCATGTTGATTCAGAAAGTGAGATCAAAGTTGTCAACCAGTCATCTTTCCTGAAAAATGAGAATCAAACATCTAAAGACCAAAACAAAGACCAAGCTCAAGGTTTATCACCTCATAAAAATGGCCTAGCCACTGAATTCAAACCGAAATATAACATCTCACTTACTGACAGTCAGTTGGAGGATATTTTAAATTACAGTAACCAGGTTACAGAAGAAGAATCAAGTTCCGATAAACCTGCTGAGCAAAGGGAAAATCATGAGCCCTCTGATCATGTTACTGACAGCAGCTTCAATCGGAGCAGCAGTTTTTTGTTTGACAGTCTCTATGACAACTCCATCTTGGATGCCATGGAGGAAGCAGCAATGGATCAAGACAACCAAGAACAGGTGGTTGAAGCTCATGCTAATTTAAATGGCTCTTCTCCAGAGCTCATTCCAGAGAGAAGAGATGCCTTGTCAACAGAGGACCAGGAAGCAATCCAATGGGGCGAATCATCTTTCAACCTTTCAGAATGGGGAGATTCACTACTTATTGGAGAGCAGTACCTTGATAAAATGGACAATACTGTCAAGCCTGGTGATGGCCCAAGATCGAGTGCAGAGAAGCCCAGTTATACAGATGACATTGTGTCTGAACTACATGCATCACAAAGCAATGAGCCTCATTCAAGCGTTTTAGCTGAGAGACGTCAATTAAACCGCTCATCATTTCACATCAGCCCAGGAATGCAGGACATTTTTGACAAATGGTCTGATCAGTTTTCAACCCCATCTGAGATTCCAGGGCAGTCAAATTCCACTGTGGTGGAGCAAAATGCTGTTGTTGTTGAAAAAGCGCTATCCTCGGTAAAAAAACATGGAATTGATCAGGAAGGTCCAAAAAACTCAAGAACAGAAGATTTTGTGGTAGTCCAGGCCAAACAAGTGACTCACAATGACCTTGTTCCTCCCACACCAGTTTCTGAACCAGTCACACCACGAGTTAAAATGACCACTTCAGCTATAAAATCACCTCTTAATGTCACCAAGCACAGGTCTGAACTGAAACCAAATTCTAAATCCAGTTCCCAGAAAGATTATCAGTCTTGTTTGAGGACAAACGCAGCGTCGGAGTTAAACATGTCTCTGGCTGATGAGGGCTTTACAAGGCTTTCTCAGTGTCAATCCCTTCCTGCTTCGAACTCCTGCAGTCCAGAAACATTCTCCATAATTGATGTGGCAAGTAATATAAGGCTTTTCCATACATTTATAAAGGAGTGGAAAACAAAGGACAGATTTTCTCTTGCTCTTGCCTGTGAGAAGATAGACAACACCTCAGTGCAAGCTGAGACGGTTATAGGTGGAAAATTCAAAAAACGTAAGACTTCAGAAATTGTTTTAGTATCCCAGTATACATATAAGAAAATTTTATATCCAGTTTATATATTTGTGTAATCTGTTTGAAGCTGCTACCCCAGTGAGGAAAAGAAAAGATGGCGTCCTTCTTAAAGGATATGATGATCTTGTTGTCATTGGCATATCTGTGTGCTGGGGAGCAAAAGATGCTTATTTTGTCTCCTTACAACAGGAGCTGTCAGACACTGGTAGGAAACATATCATTGTGAATTGAACAAGTTCACGTGTCATTGTGAACTTCATTTGGATTCATTGAATGCCTCTAAACCTATTTTTTGACAGGTATAAGTGCCAGCTTAGCTCCACCACCTCTCGATGAGACTCTTACAGTTGAGGAGCGACTGAAGCAAATTCAATGCTGCATGGATAAAGAATCAAGTGTGATGGTCTCATATGACTTCATACATATTTACAAGACACTGGTACTCGCATGTGAGCTTGCTATGCGTGGCGCATTCGAAGACCCAAAGGTTGGATGGGATACAGTCAAATCGAAATAAAAAAAGATCACCATTTCGGTTCAGAGTTTGGTGGCGATTGGATATCTAACTACATTCAATTCTTTGTCCTTCATTAGATTGCATGCTGGCTTCTGGATTCAAGCTCCAAAGAGCGCACTCTCCACAGCCTGGTATCCAGCTTTGCTACTGAGGATCTCCTGATGCTGGAAGGAATTAGTGCTGGTCAGGGTGTGCAGAGTTTAGGGATCTATGGAGATGCCAGTCTGTCTGGGCGGTACAGAGCTGCTGTTGAGTCTGTTCTGGTCTTCAGGGTCATGACACAACTCAACTGTCTTCTTGAAAAGGATGGTTTCTTGGGTAAAAACATCATTTGAGCCTTAATTTGTCTGTATCAGGGGTGTTCAGTCCTGCTAATGCGGAGAACAAGCTCCAACCAGCCCCTACACACTTGTGTGGAAGTTTCTAGTAGTTTTGAAGACCTTGATTAACTGGTTGAGATGTTTTAAATTAGGAATTAAGATAAAAACTCTGCAGGATAGTGGCACTACAGGTGCACAATTAAAAAAACCTGGTCTATATTTTAGATGGTAATATATAATTTTGAAAATAAAGGTGATTAACAGCAATGCAATAAAAGAACAATTAAAGCTTCCTTAAAGAACCACCTCTTTATCATCCTTTTATTATCTGAAGAACCTTCTTTTACCACAAAGAACCTTCTGTGAAACAGGAAGGTTCTTCAGATGTTAAAGGTCCTTATTGAACCATTTTAGAACATTTCTTTATTTTTAAGAGTGTAGATACTTATTTGATGTCTTGTTCTTTTCTTTGTTAGATGTATTCAAGAAAGTAGAGATGCCCACCCAGTACTGCCTGGCATTGTTGGAGCTAAACGGAATTGGGTTTAGTGTTGCAGAATGTGAGGCTCAGAAACATGTGATGCAGGCCAAGCTAAGTGCTCTTGAATCCCAAGCTTATCAGCTAGCAGGACACAGCTTCTCACTGACCAGTCCAGAGGATGTAGCAGAGGTTTCCATTATCTCCATTCAAAATAATAATAATAATGGCCGTATACATTTACCCACATAGAAAATCATTATCCTGTACCTTTTCAGGTGTTGTTTCTTGAGTTGAAGCTGCCTCCCAATGGAGATTTAAATGCTCTAAAGAACAAGAAGACGTTGGGCTACACCAGGAGAGCGGGAGCCCGTATCAAACTTTCAAAACAGTTCAGCACAACTAAGGTATTCCACAATGTCATCTCTTTTATTTCATTTGAAAGTATGTATTTCCTAACCTTTTCTTGTTTCATCAGGATGTTTTAGAAAAGCTCAAGCCACTGCATCAGCTACCAGGTGTTATTCTTGAGTGGAGAAGGATCACAAATGCTTTGACAAAAGTGGTTTTCCCCTTGCAACGAGAGAAGAAGTGGCACTCATATCTGAAGATGGACCGGATACATCCAATCTCACAGTCACACACCGCCACAGGTGTGGAGCATGAGGAAATAACCTTTTAACTTTATATATGCTGCATCTTGTGACAGAATTTGAATGTTTGAATCTTACTTTCACATGTAGGGCGCGTGAGCTTTACTGAACCGAACATTCAAAATGTCCCAAAAGATTTTGAAATTCAGATGCCAACATTTATAGAAGAAAGTCAACCATCACAGAATGCTGCAAGCAAAACATGGTGAAGTCTTATATTGTTGCAGTGGTTTTCACCTTTTTGTGTGCTATATATAGCGAAATGCACGTTTAAAATTGTGTTTGTTTCAGGGGTAAACGCTCAAAGATAAACCGGCAGTTGGCACCCCTTTTAAAGGTATCAGACGACTCACCAGAAAAAGGGATGCCATTTTCTGTTAGCATGAGGCATGCTTTTGTTCCTTTTTCAGGTATGAGTGAAGAGGGGATAATTTAAAGGGACCTCCGTTTGCTTATATAAACATTATTTATGACACATTTACCTGTTTTAATCTTGTAAATGTCTTCAGGAGGTCTGATTCTGGCTGCTGATTACTCACAGTTGGAGCTCCGCATTTTAGCTCATCTGTCCCAGGACAGGCGTCTCCTCCATGTGCTCAACAGTGGTGCAGATGTGTTTAAAAGCATAGCAGCAGAGTGGAAAATGGTGGACACTGCTTCAGTTGATGATAACATGAGGCAACAAGCAAAACAGGTTTGCAACTTTAGGATATATTTACATATATTTTCATGTACAGGCATTCTAAAAAGCAGGGGTTTTTTTTATGCAAATAACTATGCAGTAGACATTGGCGCTTTATCACTTGCAAATGATGATTGAAATTGTATTTGTTGTCACTAAACTCTTAACATTTTTGCCAATAGATTTGTTATGGAATAATCTATGGCATGGGAGCCAAGTCTCTTGGAGAACAAATGGGCATTGAAGAGAATGATGCTGCTTGTTACATTGAGACGTTTAAATCCAGATACACTGGTAAATGGCTGTTTAAAATTGGTGGCTGATTAAAAAAATGAAATGATGCTAACAGTTTAATTTCTTATTTTACTTAAAGGCATACAGAACTTTCTGCGGGAAACTGTGCAGAAATGTGGGAAAAATGGGTATGTGCAGACATTACTTGGCAGGAAGCGTTTTTTGCCTGGAATAAAAGACACAAATGTTTACATAAAGTCTCATGTAAGTCTTCCTGATCCCTCGATTGGAATATACCTGGAGTAGTAGTAGTATTTCATTTCGGTCCTCTTTTTTTTTTAGGCAGAGCGACAGGCGGTAAACACGACCGTGCAGGGCTCTGCTGCCGACATTGTCAAGTTAGCAACCATCAACATCCAGCGCCGATTGGAGGCAGCGTTTCCCGGAGTTCCCACATCACATCAACACCCTCCAATCAGATCGAGTACGACCAACTTCATATTATAGCATTTTCACCAATAAATGTGCGATGTGAATTTAATGTGTAGTGTTCTATTCAGGTGGTAGGCACAGAAATCAGTGTAGACCTTCTCGAGGAGGCTTTTTTATTCTTCAGCTGCATGATGAACTCATCTATGAGGTTGCAGAGGAAGATGTCATTCAGGTAATTAAGACCCTTTTAATTTTTACTTTTACATTGGACTCTAAAAAACGCTGAGTGGTGAGGTTTAATTATATGGTTTTTACAGGTTGCACAGATTATGAAGCGAGAAATGGAGAGTGTTGTGAAATTGTATGTTAGGCTCAGAGTAAAAGTCAAAGTGGGTCCGAGCTGGGGTAACCTTCAAGACCTGGACATTTAAAACAAACGAGTCTTTTACTCGACTGTTTACATGTAAATTACCGATTGTGATTAATAATTACTTGAATGAACTGTTAAAACACTAAATGTGCCGATGTATTTTTTTTAATATATGCAATACATTTTTTTAATCTGAAATAAAATGTAACATATGCTATTAAATGTGAAGAATCTTGAAATGGAAATATTTCTGTACACTGTATTCTATGAAGACAATATGCTAATGAATTAAAAAGATCAAGCATCAGCCATTTGCTCAGTTTTATGGTTTTTATTCATTTCAAGAATTATTAAATTGTGTTTTTTTTTACTTGTCAAAGGGTTTATTTTATGATAGGAAAGTACGGACTGTGCCTTTGACCAATCCTCTACATATGGGGCACTTGCGTAAAGAAGGCGCGCACTCTTTGCATACCACCAAGTGACCACATGGAATGAAGACAATGTTGACCTCCTTGTCCATGCAAACTTTACATGTGCGCTCCTCTTGAAGTCTCCTCAATTGCTCCTCCATAGGCAAATCTGTGAACATGACGGAAACAATCAATCACTTTATAAAACCTCTGTGTTTCAGAGTGGGATCTAACTGATTCCCTTAGTGTGATGGCTAGAGATAAAAAAGGGGCAAAATCAAAAGAAAACCTTTTCTCATGTTTGAATATACCTGAAAGATCTTGACTCGGTGATGCAGCTTCATTTGTCTGGGCTGAAATTGCAGTAAGAACAAAAAAATAAAAATTGGTGGTCAATATTATGTAGTGATTCTGTTTGATGTGGATTTGTCCCTGCTCATTTTAGGATCTTTACGAAAGGCATCACCTTTTTTTTTTTTTAAGTGATTCAAGTGTTCCTAGCTACTGGCCGTGCAGTTCCACACTGACACAGACTAACAACATGTAACACTGAAAATGTACAGACACTAGCTCATATCTGATTCATTTATTACATACCCATTAATTCTCTGAGCAGGTACACATCGTTCTTCTTGATCCAGTTGCGGAAAACCTCTGCTGCAGCATTTCCTTTCGACAGGACTAAATCAATGAGCTGCCCTGTCTGCTGCTTGACTGAAGTGCAATTACGAATAGTGTCATACTCTTTCTGCGAGATGACATTCTCCTCCAGAAGATGATCCATTAAGCTCTGGACGCTTTTTAGACGCTGTGTCAAAGCAGCATGATGTTTCTTAAGGAAAGTAAAACCATCTGTAAGGAAACCCAATGAGTGTTAGATTCAGTCAACAAACTCTTGAATCATTAGATAGTTGGTAGGAAATACACATTGTAGAAATACCTGAAGCCATCTCTTCAGCAAGAAGCTCTCGCTCCTCCTCTCTCTTTTCATCTTCTGCACTTAGTAAATCAGAAACCAATTCTTGTACGGTTTTGTAATTCTCTCCACTTGTAAGAATTTTGCTCTGGACTGTTTGTTTCACCAGGGTACGTTCAAATCCCATCTCTAAAGCCGACTTCACCACGGGATTGTTCATCATCACTGCATCTTCTGAACGGTCTTCTCCAGGACCCAAGTGTACAACTACACATAGTTTAGAAAACACTTATTTAATCTACTTTAGTAAACTTGACTAAAATGAATAAATACAAAATTACTAAATGTAAAAGGAACTTAGCTTGACATCAACTCAACAGAAAACCTACCAGGTGGATCAACAAATTCTCTTGAGTTGGTATCTCCATTGGTCAAAAGCTGTAAAACATGTAAACTAGGTTAGATATCCATCAGCATGCATTGTTTAAATAACAAATGACCAGTATTTTTCATATACCTGTTCAAATAATCTTGGAAATCTTGCTTGGATCTGATGAACAAATTCTTGGCCCTTTTCTTGCAACAGGTATTCACATCTAGAAGAACATGCATGTGCAATAAATTAGTATTCACATAATGTCGTCATGGGACAGAAAACTATGAAATTTCTATTTACCTTGGAAACCACTTAGCATGTTCTACCCATGGATCATCACCAGACTCCCAACATCGGAGTCCACCGTCACAACAAAAGCACTTCACGTCATCGTTACGACCTACCAAAAAAACCCCAAAAACAAATCAAACATTGGATCTAAGAACTACAGTTAAACCTTGAATGATTTGTAATGTCATCAAGACTCTTACCAACATAGTAAAACCCAGCTTTAGCCAATTGGTCTGGCCGAACAGGTATTCTTGAGGGCCAGTTGACAAACGTGAGCAGTCGTTCTTCGCACTGTTGCATTGCCGAGTTGGATACATTGGAAAGGCCTCCGCCAGATAACGCCACATTATCTGCACGGTCACCTCGAACAAAGCGGCAGTTGGGATAATGCCTCTGGTGCTCAGATACTGCCCTGTCTCCTGGTTCCCAGTTGCTGAGCTGGCCGCCACAACTGAAGCAAGCCACCCTGTCGCCCTGGCCAAGGTAGTAGAAACCAGCTTTGGCCAGTTCAGCTGGAGTTACTGTAGCAAGAGTCCAATTCTGAAACGTGTCAAGGCGCTCCTGTTCTCGACGCATACTGGGATTGTGACAAGCCGGTGATCTCTGGTGAGACATGTCCTCCACTCCACGGGAGGAAATGGGGCTGGAGGGAGCCAGGTTGCTGAATCCCATGTTTAGATAACCCACCTGCTCCTCTGTTTGGCCTGAAGTTGATGCCGTAGTAGTCGACACCCCTGTGGTCGCAGGGGCGGACAGCTGCAGGATGGCTACATTGCGAAGAGGGGAAAAAGCGGAGTGTGAAGATGACAGGAGGTTTGCTGTGGCAGGTAAACTCTGGATGAAGCTACAGTTGGGCGACAGCTGTTTGTGGCGCTCGGCAGGGCAGTCACCGGACTGCCAGCTGTCAGCAGTCACATTACAGCGGAAACACTGGACACGGTCACCTATTCCAGTGTAATAGAAGCCCGCTCGAGCGAGACTCCTCTCTGTCACTGGCGCAGTGGTGGGGAACTTAGCATATGTGGATATGCGAAAGAGTTCTGATGAATTGTCATATTGCAAATCTGCGGGGGCGCTATTATGGCACAAACCTCTCAAGAAAGCACTGTTTTGTATAATTTCCATTTTAAAGAATTTGGGGAAAGGGATGTCCAGCAGAGGGAAAGGCTTGAATACTTAGAGGATGAAGAATAAGACAAACAAATCCTTGTGAAAAAAAACTTTGTTCTTACAACACTCGATTACACAAAAGGGACCTTGACAGAACTGATACCACGTGCCCTGAACTGAAACGCCATGAACATAATGTGCAATGTGATGCATAAAACAAGCCACATCAAACAAACTTGGCTAATAGAAGTAGGTTGAAGTTTATTCTTCTAAAAAGCTCATCCTGGATCACTAAGAACTACACCACAGCTACACTGAGCAAAACACATTTTTAAATGAAAAATGGTGATTTCTTTGAACCTCAACATAAAGTTAATATGAAATACAACGTAAAAACAAAAAAAATGTGAGGAAAGGGTGTCCCCATTCAAGCCTTTCACTCTACTGGACACCCCATGACGAGTGTCTAGTCGTCCATGACTGAATACATAATCTTATTAAAAAAATGAAGTCAACTTTTGTATAGATAAAAGGTCGACGTAGGAGGAATGTGCTTCCTTTCCCAATGATGCAGGATCCTGAAAATAACACAGAGAACCAGAATTAGATTACAGGTTTAAATTAATGTATTGCTTATCCCAACATAAAAGCCAAAAATGGTAGAGTTAAACATAAGGGGCTTCTATTAGAAGTCTACAAATTAAGAATGAAAATGTAATAAATGAATGTTGACATTACTGCAATCATCTTTTCTTTCTCTGATGTGATGGTTTTACCTCAAGAATGACAATGACTTATTATATGACATTAGTTTTAGCTAGGCTATAAAAACGAACAAACTGCTCAAAATTAGACTGTTGATTGATATGTAATTTATATAAAAAAAACGTAAAAAATCCATTAAAAATAACTAATTTTATGTTTAGCTAAATGTTTTATTCTTCACTAATTAACTTCAAAATTATAATAAAGTTTTATACAATAACATAAGGTCCCTTCGCTATCAATTTACTAGGATGATAATCTGTTTGCCATTTTGACAGGAAAATACCATTTTCTTTTGTCAATTCTTCATTTACTCATTCTAATTTTAGTGTATGTTCACATTACAGGGCGCTGAAATTAAGGGCTGGAAACCTAGCGACCTCTGCAGATGAGTAGAAACAGTAATATTAATTCATCATAAACTGAAAGCAGTAGCTCCGTGGCTTACTTTTCAAACGTTTTAATTTGATCATCCGAGTCAAATGTGACACCTCCGCCCCAGATACAGCCCTGCAGTTACTGGCAGTGAATTTTCTGCATATGCTGTCACTTCCTCGTTCGTTAATATTAACTACAAACTGGGAGGTTCCTTTATTTAGATTAATTCTCTGAAATAATACTGAAATTAACTTGAAGGTTTACCCTAATACTAATGCAAAAAACAAAACTGTCTCATAAATAGACTAGTACTGATTAAAACAAAGCAATGAATAGAAATGATTTCCACCGAGTGGTTTAAAAAATGTACATTAGTTTCTATGTTCTTCCACCTTATCTTCTATTTGTGGTCTTTGGCGTAACGTTATTCAAATCAAGCCAAAAAAAACTAAAACCTCGCCAAAACCGCACCTACGAATATTTTCCTGCCACGCAAACCGGGGAAAATCCCGTCTACTGGTGCCAAGCTAGCAGCAGCAAACAAACCGTTTCCGTGACGCTGCCATTTTACCTAAGACTCTGGGTGTAACAGCAGACAAAGCTGTTATTCTGTTGAAATGTCGAAATCAAGACATATAACATGTAATCAAATCTTGGTGTTGACCAACGAAGTTTAAAAAAGCACCAACTCACCGATACTAAGAGAGCAGTTCGATTTTGCTTACGTTAACAGTGCGGAATGTCCTTTCTTCCCACAACCAGCTAAGGGCGGAAATGACGTCACGCTCAAACAGTAATTTCAAATTCCAGCCTCACGTGAGCACACACACATATAGAGAGAAAGAGAGGGTGCGATTTGTCATAAAAGCAAGGGGGGGGGATACCTTTTTTGTGATCTCGTGATAAATTCGTCTTTTTGGGCAAGTGTTTAATACGACGGAAACTGTATCAACAGAGCTTTTAGAGCAATAGCAATATACTAATTAGCAGTGGCGGTTTTAGGCATGGGCAAACGGGGCAGCCGCATTTTTTCATGACACGGGGGGCGGCACAAGCACTGGAAAAAAAATCATCTGCGCCACTAAGCGGATTTCTATTATCTATCATAGCCTACCTGTGACTATGGCGTTTAAATAGCCTAGTTTAAGATCTAGCGCACATAAAAACAAGATGTGCACGTATGCGCGGAAAAACATTCTAATAATGATATGTGTGTGGGGGGTTACTTCTTACGCCGGTTTCACACTGCACGCGTCAGCATCGCGTGAGCGGTGCGTAAGCAGCGCAGGAGCGGCGCGCACCGTTTGGGTTTTCACACTGGCAGTTTGCCGCGCGCAGCTGAGCCGCGGCTAGTACTGCAGTAAGCTACAGACAAACATATTATATATGTCATATTTTCCAGCAATCTTCTCCGAACACT
>JAUMHQ010000033.1:2012463-2023686 GCA_032361165.1 Enteromius paludinosus | reverse complement strand
CTTTGGCTGATTGTGGGGTGCACAGGTGTCTTTATGACAGCTAACGACCTCAAACAGGTGCTACTAATCTAGAATCACGAGCAGAGTGTAGCTGAACTATTTAAAAGCAAAATAACAGGTCTTTGAGGGTCAGAAATCTGGATGATAAATACTTATTTGACACAGTAATTCCCAAATAAATTGTTAAAAAATCATACAATGTGATTTCTGGATTCTTCTTTTTAGATTCTGTTTCTCACAGTGGAAATGCACCTATGCTGAAAATGTGTAGACCCCTCCATGTTCTCTATGTAAGAACTTGCAAAATCACAAGGTGATCAAATACTTATTGACCTTTTTTTTTTTTTTTTATTCGATTATTTTTTTTACACTTCATTTACATGGTGGAATTTACAGTTCATTGGAATGTTTTAGTTTAGTCATGGAGTGTCACAATTTGCACCTGAATTTTTTAGCAGCCATTACTACGGTCTTCAGTGTCACATGATCCATTAGAAATTATTTTAAAATGCTGATTTCTATCAATGTTGAAAAACGTTGTGCTTTGAAATTGCATTTAAATTCCACTTGACATACTGTTGAAATTGTCATGACTTTATTAACTTGACTGCATTAATACATATATTCATACATGTATAATACATAAGAATACATTGTGAATAATGCGGGTACATTGAGGTTTGCCAATCACAACAAAGATTATTTATGTATAGAATTCTAGAAGCTACAGCAGAAAAAAAACACCCAGCTTGCATAACTCGTAAGATCAGAGAGAGGGTGGGAAATGGTCATGTAAAAATAAACAACAAGACAACTGTTTAGATGCAAGAACCTTTTGTTATAAAATGACTTCAGCTGGGAAAGCTGCTACAATAAAGTGTATAATATGGCCCTTTTCAGATGATTTAAACATCCTGGTGTCTTAGACATTGCAATACAGCCATTTATTAAAGGAATCATCTATAAAGTTGCATTGCAACAAGCGTGGGCCAAAGGCAGTTAGTTCGCTTTTCACTGGAAATAATAAAAAAATACTCTAAAAATAGTCACTCTGATAGTCATCAGTATCAGAACCTATCAACATGAGAATTGAAACAAGACAGTGGCTTCCCATGACCCACTGTGTGGGTTACCTTTTGACCCATCGGTTTGGCTCACATACTCAGCTAAGATTTCTGAAGCAGTACACTGACCACTACAGCACGTACACATTTAGTCATGTGGGCATACTGTACACACACACATAGACAGATGTGGGACTGTGGGAGAAAGAATGCCAGAGAGAGGCAAAATAAAGCGAATCAAAAGTGTGATGCCGCCGCTGAATGTACATTGACGATTGGTCAGTCTGGAATTCCATTGAAGCCATTTCCCACAGTTTATAGAGAGCAGGGCGCTCGTAATGAAGACACAGGATGTTGAGGTTTATTGGGAACGCTGAGACAGACCCATAGGGATTCTACATCTGCACTCCGTCACTGGGTTTTAATTTTGGAAGCTAAAAGAAGATTTTAATCACCGTTCCTAATACAAACAAAGAGGAATATAAAATGAAATGAGTTATTTTGAAAGGTGAGGGAGCTGCATGTGGCATATCTGCGATTTCCTCAGTGATTCTTCATGTTGAAAATGTTACTTATCAATGGATTCTGTTATCTGTCTAATGCCGATACCAGGACTAAACGCTTTAAGCTTCATTCAGTTTGATCAAAAAAAAAGCAAGAGAGAAAGAAAACTATTTTTTAATAGATTTCGTAAACCAGCACAAAGATTGTTATATAGCCAATGAGTGGAAAAGAACATCCAGAATTCCTCAGTGCTCTGCACTATCTCAAGACTTAAACGGGAACATAACAAAGGATTGTAGAAGATGGTGACTTGCCAGTGTGTAGCACACACTCAATCACTTACAGCTGGATGTTTGGATAACAGGATGTGTTAGCTTTGCTGTATTCACATTTCAGGCGAGAAACTGCTTCAGTTGGAAGTATGAATCAAAGGAGACCTGTTCTGGAGGATGGAAATCAATCAAAGTATCACACAATTGAAAAGAGGAACAGAAGTAAAGACAATCTACTGATGAACGAAGACTTTGGAGAGGACTGTTGTGGCAGTTATGGACACTACCATGGGTAAGTTAGTCAAGGTTCTGTACATGCTTTATGTTTAGTTGCTATTGACTTTAAAGATAATATACCGTTCAATGTCCTGACCTGTACCTGGCACTCGGTATTCAAAGAAAAAACTGTTAATTGGTACACTCATTGAAAATGTCATCTTTCATTAAACTGGCTTTAAAAACTAGTAAAGCCAGTTTAAAAACTCACCATGCATTAGTCATTAGCATTAATGCTTATTCATCAACATACCGCCTATAAACCATTGTTTGTATATGTTTGTGTGAACAAATTAATATTACTGGAGACAACAGCAAAAAGATTTTCTTATAGATTTAATTTGTATTATTCAAAAACATGATATTAATGTAATATATATAATATTTTTAAATACACATTTGCTTCACAACATTACACTTTACAAGCATGAATATATATTGTGATCATATATTTATTAATATAATAATACAGCATTCATTAATTTTTTTGTATATTTTTTTATTATATAGATTGGTAATTCAAGTTTTATATAACACATTTATATATTTGTTTTTAAATAAATATACATCAATATGTTTTCTATATACATCTGTTCAATGCATATATAGATCTTGTATAAAGTGTTATGAAAAATAACAATGAAAATGCAATCTTTGGAAAATTAAGATAAAGTAAGAAAGTGAATAGTAAGCATTTTTGCAAATAGAGGACACCACAGACAGTACACGTTTTGATCTGTTTTAACCATAGTGAGAACCTGGCCCGACAGGCCTTACCCAAGAGCAGAAGGCAAGCGGTGCGAGGGGCAGCCTACATGTTCAATGCCCATCCCAACAGCCTAACCCCAGTAGAGGAACGTTTCCTTGATGCCGCCGAGTATGGAAACATACCTGTGGTGCGCCGAATGCTTGAGGAGATCCCCGAGCTGGACGTTAACTGTGTGGACTACATGGGTCAGAATGCGTTGCAGCTGGCTGTGGCAAACGAGCACTTAGAAGTAACAGAGCTATTGTTGAAGAAAGACAACTTGTCGCGTATTGGTGATGCACTTTTGTTGGCCATCAGCAAAGGATACACCAGGATCGTCGAGGCCATTTTGAGCCACAAAGCTTTCGCCAACTCCAAAAGACTCACAGCGAGCCCCAGTCAGGCTCCAATGCACGATGACTTTTTTGCGTACGACGAAGATGGCACTCGCTTTTCTCATGACGTCACTCCAATCATTTTAGCATCTCATTGTCACGAATACGAGATCGTGCACATTCTCCTGGGAAAGGGTGCTCGCATTGAGCAGCCGCATGACTACTTTTGTGCCTGCGACACATGCAATTATCATCAAAAGTACGATTCTTTTTCGCACTCCCGCTCGCGCATCAATGCCTACAGGGGATTGGCCAGTCCATCGTACCTCTCTCTGTCCAATCAGGATCCTGTGTTGGCTGCCCTGGAGCTCAGCAATGAGCTGGCTTCCCTGGCCAATATTGAAAAAGAATTTAAGGTACAGTGATTAAGTCCTAGTGGCAACTAGGCGTGTTTGCCATTTAAAAGGATAGTTCACTCAAACATGAAAATCAATCTAAAAATCTCAAATACTGCATTTACAGTTCGACATCAGTGTGACATGACCATTAACTTAAACCATAAATTAAATACTTACTTCATGATTTAATGTCATGATATAATTCAATACTTCTCTTTGTATTCCGCAGAAGCATTTTCACAGAATCTTCATTTTGATTGAACTATTCCTTCAGAAGTGTAAAAAGACTGCATGTTCTGTGTGATGATTATCTTCCTCAGAATGAATATAGGAAACTTTCTATGCAATGCAAAGACTTTGTTGTGGGGCTTCTGGACCTGTGTCGGAGTACAGAGGAAGTGGAAGCCATTCTGAACGGTGAAGAGGATGATACTTTAGAAGTGCCTGGACGACCAAGCCTCATTCGATTAAAACTCGCAATAAAGTACGAACTGAAAAAGGTAAGTGCATTAAACCCCATAAATCTCATAATCTGCTTTCAAATCCCTGTTGAAAAACCAGTTTAGTTATGTTTTGAAGCATGGCAGCTGGTTTAAGTTGGTCCTGAGTTGGTTATGAGCCAGTCTTGAGCAGAAGTTAGCTAAGGACCCATTTAAACAAGCTCAAACCAGCTACTTCAAAACATACCCAACCAGCATAAGCTGTTTTTTTCAATCTCAATATGCTTCTTTTAATGTATTTGTCCCAAACAGTTTGTGGCCCATCCTAACTGTCAACAACAGCTCTTATCAATATGGTACGAAAACCTGCCCGGACTTAGGCAGCAGACCACCGCCATCAAGTTCCTGGTGGTTTTGGGTGTTGCAATCGGACTACCCTTTTTAGCAATGGTGTATTGGGTGGCACCATGCAGCAAGGTTAGTACTCTCACACAAAGGTATGCTGTTTACTTCCTAATAAAACCAGATGTATTACATTTCGAGCATACAGTAGATGTCTAAAGTATAGTGAGCAATGGCTTGAACATGAACCATTCAATGAAATCGTTGCTCAATAAGACTGTTCCCATGGTTGTAAATTATAGCAGTGCTTAAAATATCCAGCATATCCTATGAGTCACAGTAATGCTGATAAGCATACCAGGCTGATAAGCAGTAATGTACAAATATACAATAGAAGAATGTATCTACAGGACATGAAATCTTTTGTTAATCACAATCAGTAAGAAATGCTGTTATCAACAGATGGGAAAGATCATGCGTGGCCCTTTCCTTAAGTTCGTGGCACACGCGGCCTCCTTCACTATTTTCCTTGGCCTTTTGGTCATGAACGCTGCTGACCGCTTTGATGGGACAAAGCTGCTTCCAAATATGACCATTCATGACCATCCGACGCAGCTGTTTCGTATGAAAACAACTCCCTTTACGTGGATGGAAATGCTCATCATTTCGTGGGTCATAGGTTTGTTTCGTACTGATTTTCAACTTGTCAAAGGTTACAACTCAGCTGCAATCTGTATTTAGTGAACAAAGTGTACAGTTCAGTTGCATGTCTCAAGACAAACTCCATGTTGCAACAATCATTTCTGTGTTTCAATGTCTTTCACCCAGGGATGATTTGGGCAGAGTGCAAAGAGATCTGGTCCCAAGGTCCAAGAGAATATCTGCTTGAGCCTTGGAACTTGCTAGACTTTGGAATGTTGGCCATTTTTGTGGCGTCCTTCATCTCAAGGATAATGGCTTTCTGGCATGCATCGGCAGCTCAATGCTATGTTGATGAGCACTACACTGATTTAACCAATGTAACATTGCCTTCTGAGGTGGCATACTTCCAGTTGGGTGAGTAATGTTCCTGTCAAGTTAGGAAAGATTTCATTACACAAAATTACAACATGGCATTTCTGGCTCAATATCTTTTTTTTTTTGTCTAGCCCGGATCAACTGGCTCCCATCTGATCCTCAGTTAGTTTCTGAGGGGTTGTACGCAATTGCAGTGGTCCTGAGCTTTTCTCGAATTGCGTACATCCTGCCGGCAAACGAGAGCTTTGGACCACTGCAGATATCTTTGGGTCGAACCGTGAAAGACATCTTCAAGTTCATGGTTATCTTCATCCTTGTCTTCCTGGCCTTCATGATTGGAATGTTCAACCTCTACTCTTATTATCGGGGTGCTAAACAGAACGAAGCTTTCACAACGTGAGTAGAAGTACAGTCATGGTGATTTTGCCCATTAAAGGTAGGGTAGCCAATTTTGAAATGCTAGCAATAGCAAGCTAGCTTTGAAAGCAAGATCCCACACTCCTTCCTCAGATGCCCGCCAGCGACATGATAAGAGACGGCGTCAGTGGAGGGTTCATTGCAACACTTTGAGATTACCTCATGTCTCATTCACCGATGAGAAAACATTACAGTACAAAGCGCCTTCTACTATTGCTCAGTCAACAATAAACGTAATGGACCACAAACAATGTTTGTGTAAACAGATTCTTTGTAAAATCAACCTCAAATTGTTTTACCACTAGTTTAAATATGCTTTTAATTGATCCATGAACATGTAGTAGTTGCACTTTTTATGAGAAAATAAAATTGTACTTCTCTCTGTGTCTCTGTAGCGTAGAGGAAAGCTTCAAAACATTGTTTTGGGCAATATTTGGCCTTTCTGAGGTCAAATCAGTAGTCGTGAACAATGGACACAAGTTCATCGAGAACATTGGTTATGTTCTTTATGGAGTTTACAATGTCACAGTGGTCATCGTCCTACTCAACATGCTCATTGCTATGATCAACAATTCCTTTCAGGAAATTGAGGTACTTGAGTTCTTCTTAGTTCATGTCTTGATATTTCATTTGAAGAGCTGCTGACATGATAAATCTGCTGACATGGAATCTGTAAATCTGTATTTAAGACTTTGTGCTGACGTAGCACCCCAGTGTAGAGTTTTTGCTTATTATGAAAAAAACAACCTTATCTCTTCATAATGGGATAATTAGTTTGACTGCTTAATAATCAGTTTTAACTGAACTAAACCATATTTTTCCCCTTCACATCAAATATCTCTGCATCTCTGAATTGATTCACTTGTCACTTTAAGCATCCAAAACAGTGTCCCTGGCTTCTTGCAGGATGATGCAGATGTGGAGTGGAAGTTTGCTCGGGCCAAGCTCTGGTTCACCTATTTTGAGGAGGGCCGGACTCTCCCTGTGCCTTTTAACTTGGTTCCCAGTCCCAAATCTTTTCTTGGTCTAGTTATGGGGGCTAAGGGTCTTTTGCAGGAGATTTTCAACAAACACAAAGCCATTATGAAGGGGTCTGAGCTCAGTGAGGTGAGAAAAATCCTTTCTAATTCTACATTACGGTGAGAAAATCCAGTGTGGCACATAATAAACAAATCCATTTATATTGGTCTTGTGATTTGTTGGATTGTTACTCAGCTGGGACAGAGCAAAAGGTGCCAGGATAAATCTCTTCCTAGCTCCAGTCGATATCAGGCATGTTTACTTCCATTTTTATGCTACACATACTGTTTATTGCAAATCTGAATATGGTTCTATAACTTACTGCATTGTATCTGTACAGAAAATTATGAAGCGTCTTGTTAAGCGATATATCATCAAAGCCCAAAATGACAAAGAATGTGATGAGGTCAATGAAGGTGAGTGGATCTAATCTTTCATAAAAGAAATAATTCACACAATATATACAGTGGTGGCAAAATTATTAGAATAATATACTGACCCTCCAAAACATTATTTATTTTCATAATTTTCATTTTTATCCAATTTTAATTGTAATATTTGGTATGTCCACCTTTTGAAGCAATAATAGCAGCACATCTTTCAGTATATTTCCTGAGAACTTCAACATGAATGTTATCCCGTGAATATTTACTTTGAATGCACAATAAATCTGTCCTCTTTATTTTCCTACTCCCATCATTTTTAATGTTCCAGGAGATTCCTTCCATCGCAGGTAGTTTTGCGCTCTGAAACAGCTGTGTATGATTAAAATATACTCAGAGAAAGCTGTATTTTCAGGTGTCCTTGTTACAGTGTAATTATGCATTTAAGTGCCAAGTAATATTTATTAACTAGGTTACAGTTAGGATTAGGATAAGGGTTACTTGCAAGTAATTATGCACCTTTTTTTTTTATTGTAATATTATGTATTATTACCTTAAATAAAGTGTTACCAATACATAAGGCTGCTGTGTTGCAGGTGAACTAAAGGAGATAAAGCAGGACATTTCAAGCCTTCGCTATGAGCTGCTGGAGGAAAAGTCACACAACATGGAGGAGCTGGCAACGCTAGTGAGGACACTTGAAAAAAATCTCTCTCAGGACTGCTTGATACTAAAATCTCATTAAAGAAGCCAGGCGACTGCGCTATTTTACAAAAGCATATAATCAACTATTTATCAAGCAAGACATTTTGCACAAGGACTACATGTGATGTCACATGCTTCTCTGCCTTGGCCTGCTGGGTTAACAGAACAAAAAACAGCTGTTGAGCTTTCCATGACTGTGAACAAATGATATTCGGTGTTTCTGTTTTGGTGATACATTACAGAATGTATGATATATATGCACAATTTTGCTGTTAAGATTGTTTTTGTCAGTAGGTACTCTAATTCACACGAAAATGTAACTTTAGGGATTACAATTTATAGCAGAATATATATATATATATATATATATATATATATTTGTATGTATATATGTATATGTATGTATATATGTATATGTATATATATATATATATATGTATATATATAACATTTTCATGTAGTAAATGTAAAATAATTTGTGAAACAAATGACAAACTACAAATCTTAATTCTTTAACGGATTCCCTCTCTTTTAGTAACTATTTTACTAATTAAATAAATACACACACACATCCATGTGTGATAAAATGCTAAACCTACAGAATGAATGCTAGATGAACACTTTTCTGTTGCTGGAAATGACCTTTAATGTCAAATGTCATGATCACTCAGTAAAGGTACAAAAGCTGTCACTGGGGCAGTACCTTTTCAAGGGGTACGTTTGTATTATTTACCATATTTGAGTACATAGTTGAACTTAATGGGCACAAAAATGTACCTTCTGAAAAAAAAAAACAGCCCCAGCGAAAGCTTTTGTTCCTTTATTTCGGAGAGTTCATTATCAGATATATAATCTGTCGACTACATAAAGTTCTGTATGTACACAGACTAAAGATTCTGCTTTGTAATGAGGCAACTTTGTGACAGCCCACTTTTTTAGCATGTCAAATTCCTTTTTCTCCACAGGCGCTCTTTATGTAATATGCTTAATTTCTCCATTGTGTAACAAGAGAAGTTTTGTTCAAAAGGTTGCAGTAAAGCTGAACTGAAGAACTCAGGAACCTTTACCGCCCACACATTTGAAGCATCAGTCAAAATTTTTTTAAAAAGTTACAAAACACAAAAATCAGACTCGCTTTGTTCGACTGCTGACACAGCAACTCGTGCTGCAGAGTTGATTTTAATTATAAAAGCTAGTATGATGTTTCATGTGCTCGAACAACCTACTGTTGTTCACATGTTGCACCGTCTATTAGTCATGACATTTATTTAAATCCTGGATTTTTCTTGGCTGGTCACTACTGGAATCTGAGTTATATGGACATTGTTGTTATGGTGTCAGAGATAAGCATCTCATATCTGTTCAAAGTACATATCAGCCCACAAGAAACCGAAAGGGAAGTTAGGGGAATTACACTGTGCATCATGCTTTGGGACTGACTGCTTACACATTTATTGATCACAGTGATTGAAGTCACTGAAAGTCACAAAGTGTCACAATGTGTCATTGTTTATTTGTGATTTTTCATGTTCTTCCAGGACATAGAATGTGAGTAAATAGGCCTTCTTTAGAATGTTGTAAGAAATGTTACATTTCATTAGAACTGAGGTGGAACAGTGCGATTAATAGAAGAATAGACATAGATATATAGCTAGATGGATGAATAAATGAATGGATAGATAGATTAAAAGAAGTCAAAACACACCCAACGGAACCCAATCAGTAAATAAACTGACATTTTAATAGTTTAACCGAAAATAATAATAACCAAACATTAAATTACTTTGTAAATGACGTTAATAATAAGTATTACAATCTGTATAACATTTTTTTTTTTCCATTTCAACATACAGAAATGCCAAACCAGTGTAAAATAAAATACAGCAGAACTGCATTTTTGTGAACACAAACTAGAACTAATTGCATCTTTACAATATTTAACCCTGTTATGAAGTATTTTCTCGTTTTTGATTGTACTTCATTAAGACAAAATCCACTATATTACAACAAATATGTTCAGTATAAGCAAAAACATCTAAAGGACACTTTTAGTTACATCGTTTTACCAAATGCCACAACACTGACAGTACATTAGTATAATAAAATAAGTTTGCATTATATAAGAAACATATTTGGCTCTTAAAGTCAGTTCATTCAAGACATTTTTGTTTTTGTTTAAATTTGGAAGAAAAATGATAAGGGCATGAAAAGGTTCTTAGTAAAAACATTCACTCCTAAGAGGTACCGATTTTCTATATAACCTTTTGAAATTGCATGGAATAACTATGAGTGCTTACTCATTTTGAAAATGATTTGACCTAACAGATTTAGCAATTACTAAAATGAAAGATGACCTGCATCTACCAAACACCATTCACCTTTTGAATGTCACAAATGTCTCATTGGGCAATGCATTATCTTCTGCTACATAATATAGTCACTAACTAATGCTAATCTATCTAAAATAAGTCCTTAGATTCCTTCAGAGTTGTACCGCAACACTGTTCAGAGTGTTATGAGCTTATGTTTTAAAATATAGGAACCCAATAGCATTGTGGGCCACATATAAATACAGAAATGTGTTAATACGGTCAACCGCATGTACCTAGATCGAAATACAATCTACAGTACATTTAAGACAAAGGTGATATTTACATCCTGAATAAACTTTATCATATGCAGCAGTTAATGATCTGGTTATAACGTTACGCAAAAACTTTGTACATACAGTAAGGCATATAATGATCCCTTTTTTTTTTTTTTTGCAGAAATGAATACCATGGATACCATGGACTTTGCTTTTGCCTGTTCCAGCCCCATCAGAGGAATGTCACGTAATTCTCTGGGATGAGTCCGGTTCTGCTATCATATGTCGCTTGAAGCCAGCCAGGTTCCACTGAGGGATAGACTGCATGGACATGACGGGGTTAAATACAGCAGGAATGAGTACGCAACACTCTACACAGACCACAAAAAGTACAGTACTGCTCAATAATTATCCTTAGATACAGTACAGAAGCAGTGTGGTTACCGTTGGAGAAGTGCGCCCCCTGTGGGAAGCTCAGCTCATGACTGTGCTCTGCTTGACAGGAATACAAAGCTTTAGCCTCTCTGTAAAACAAACGGAAGGGTAGAAGGGTAATAAAAGGAAACAAATAACCAAGCTATACACAGCAAAATGTATGGGTGAGAATTGTTGTTAAAGGGATAGTTCACCCAAAAATTTAAAAATTTGATGTTTATTTGCTTACCCCCAGGGCATCCAAGATGTAGGTGACTTTGTTTCCTCAGCAGAACACAAA
>JAUMHQ010000033.1:1972099-1993234 GCA_032361165.1 Enteromius paludinosus | reverse complement strand
TCCAGCAGAAATATAGACCCACAACATCAAAAACACAGCAGTATACTTCACTGTACACATGGAGTACTTTTATCCCTGTGTTCACCAAACCCATCTTGAGTGATTGCTGCTAAAAAGCTAGTTTTTTAGTTTCATCTGATCATAGACGCCAGTCCTTTTTGTAGTTCCAGTCCTGTCTGACAACTGAACATGCTGGAGATTGTTTTTGGATGAGCGAGGAGAATTAAACCCTCCTGAACAACATGTGCTGATGTAGGGGCTGTTTGACTATTTTATTAAAGGTTTTCTGACCCTAAGACTCATCTGTTGTGATCCTTCAAGAGTCTTTAGCCACTCAAACTCTACTCCTCTCCTTGTATTAGGATGATAGAGACACACTTCCTCTTCCACACAGTTTCTTAACATTTTATGTTGATTGGAAATTCTTAATTATTTCCCTGATGGTGGAAATGGAAATGATTACTCCTTTAGCTCTTTTCCTAAAGTCACTTCACTAATTTGTGACGCTCAATTATCTTTTGCAGCATATAAGAAATATATTCTTTGGTTTTTCTCATTGTGTTGATGATTAACGGAACTTGGGCTTTGTTCTCCCTCCGATATATATTTCTGTGAAACAGGAAGCCAGGGCTGGATATTTTCATGTTCATGGAGTGCTCAAAATTGCCAATATAAATCAGAGATAAAAAAATAAATACTCATAAAAAATTCTAGGGGTGCCAATAATTGTGGCCAACAAGTATTGGACAAAAACATTTCTTTCACAATGAGATTTTTCTCCCCATTTCAATTGTTTTAATTCAATGAAAGGTTAGAATTTTGTAAATTGTTTGAATGAAAGATCAAAAGAATAAACAATGCAGATTTATTTTCACAGCCACCTTTGCTCAGATTTTCCAAGGGTGCCAATATTAGTGGAGGGCACTGTACATACAATATTACCTACACAAACACAAAATACCATGACCACCCAACAACTGATCAATGCACAAAGGGGTATTCAAGAAAGACAGACCACATGTTCAAGATGTAGAAATGTGAGAGTAACATAAAACATGTTTCCTGTATGAGCTCTGCATGTGTGCATCATGCTCAGTCAGAGGAAAAAAAGGAAGATAAATAATTTCAAAAGCTGAATTTTATGTTTTGCAGTGATCCATTACATTTCTGACAGCGTGACTTTTAATGTTAGTTCCTGAATATAACTTCTTGTAATGTTTACAGAACATGATACTTCAAATATAATCCAGATGCAGGCTAAAACCAGCACCTGAGAAATGATTTAAAACATGTGGGAGAAAACAACCGGGATCTAGAATAAACTACTGTTGATATTATGTCATGCTACTAAAAATCACACAAGGTTGTGATTCTGAGATTGTGCTTTTTTTCCTAAACAAAATACGCTCTGGCCACATCACTTCCTGTCCTGTGATATACAGCATTTTTCTGTTTTGTGATAAGCAGGGTCCCACCTCTCAGTCCCCTTCATCATTCTCCGGGGATTTCAACTCGTCCAGATAACCAATTAGGAACTCAGATAAAAAATACTTTCAACTTTCTATTAGAAGCACAGACTTACAGAAAAACACCCTCGGTCATTTCAAAATCTTGTTACAGCAAGACGCGCATCAAGAGAACCACAAATCCGCACTTAAAAGGATGTGCCAGGCATGCATGAAACAATACTCATCCAGTTGAGATATTCATATCACATACAAAGAACTGGCACTAGGACTTATCGCAAACTGTTCAAACCTTTGGGGTGTTTTACTTCTTTTGAAAGAAGTCTGCAATGCTCACCAAAGTTGCATTTATTTGACAAGTTAGTTAGGAAGACATTTACTATCTCAAACTTTTAAAAGGTAGCCTTTGGCTATTATTTTAAGTACTTTACTATTAATATTAGTATTTTAAGTCAGAGCAACTATAACCAGTATCACCAAACTCTATTAAATGAAAGATTTGCATATTTTAAAAGGACAAAAAGGGGTACATTTTGACATTAAACACCAAGCTGTAAATTATCAGAGACTCTCAAGCCTAAATATCTAAAACTGTTATGACCAATATGGACAGCCAGGGCCAGAAAACAACATTCTCGCTCCTTGCAGGCGGTTGTTTGGGTTCATGGTTTTCTAAATGCCAGGCAGCAATTGTCTCAGTCTGATAAAGAACCATCCCTGTTGTGTTTGACACTATGGAGCTGTAATGCTACAGTAATGCGCATTTTCTCAGCTTACTGTTAGTGGGTGACTTAGGACGACAGCTGCAAATAAAAACCTGATGGAGGCATGAACACTTTGCAGACCGTTTCACAGTTTACATCATTGTTTACAGCTTACAGGGATAGTTCTCCCAACAAATGAATGTTCTGCCATTATTTACACACTCTCACGTCATTTCAAACCTGCACTTTTTTTCTTCTGTGAGACAAAGGGGTTATCTCTAGCTGAATGACTAAGAAATTAATTTTCCATTCAATGAATGCTAATTTTTTTATGAATAAAAATACATTTCAGTATGTTTTTCACACAAAGCTGTCACAAGGTTTTAGAAATCTTACAGACTCTTTTTTCCCTTTAGGGTACTTTTTTGGGACTCCTTGTTTTTATAGTAACTTTGATATGCATAAAAGAAAGAGTACAGGTGCAGAAAGACATTAAGGTAAATAAAGGATAACATAATTTTATTTTTTTTCTCTGAATAAGAAACTGCATTATTTATTAAATTTAATATTTATAAAAAAAAATGTAATCTTGATCATTTTGCCAACTACTTACCAATGTTAATCTCATCATCTGTCTCTGCATCTCCGATGCATTCAAACTGGAAATCCTGTAGGGACTGGGAAAATTTCTGCACAGCTGCAGATAGATCTGTCAAAGAGACAACAAAACAGCTTCCTTAATAATTTCTGCATACTAACAGAGTTTTCAGTTATTAATATATTAAATACGCTGTGATTTGCTCAGACTAAAAGGAAGGAGATAACATCACAAATACTTCAATAGTCAAAGCATAAGTGATGTAGGTCTTTTCTGGAAGAGTACAAAAGCCCGAATGAGCCTTCTGCCAGACTGCATTGTGGCTGGCAATAAAGGAGAAAGCTGTGAAAGAGAATAAAGTTGAAAATAACAAGAAATGGTCAAAGCTGATTGGACCTACATGTTCAAAGACTAAGACTAGTGCAAAGCAAATATATGTAGAGGAAGGCAGGAGGAGCCATGCTGGTGAAGTGGCTGATAACAGTATATCTAGCAAAGACTTGTCTCCTTTCTGATATCACATCAGATACCAGCTAATTCAACAAGCATTATATGATGGAATACACCAACCCTGTACATGCTCACTTCTTCAACCTGTGTGATATTAGAGTGGTTAATGATTTGCTTTAAAATACCTATACATGAGGTCCCGTAGTTGTTAAATGTTTTTTTTTTTTATATATATAAGCTTTTTTTTTCATAGATATTTTCTTAATAGGTCCTTTCTAAATAATGAATATATATAAAAAAAAATATATTACAAATATTTAGATAGCACAACAAATCTGAGCTTTCTCGTTTATAAACCTCCACAAATCACAGATTATCTTACTTTGAAAAAGGCTCATGACGTGTAACTTACTTTTAAGCGCACTAATAAGCATGTTTCCATCTTTGATTAGTTCCTTGATGAATTTATTAGTACGATCCAGCTCAATTTCGTGGCATTTGAGTCGCTCTCTGAAGTCAGGACTGTCCAGAAAAGAATCGCTGAATTCCAGCGCCGGGAGCCCCATTGTAAAAGTGCGGATGAATGAACAGCGCAGCAAAACCTGAAGAACAGCTATAATCCTCGGGAAAAGTAGATTTCTTAATAGGGTAACTTTCCACGCTTACGACTCCCGAGACTCCTTCTCCCGAAACCCCACTTCCGGCATTTTGTTTCCCTGCTCAATCACTGAGAGGCTCAGCAGAGCGAGTGTAGCGGTGACTCCTACTGGTCTGATCCCGCTCACCTACAGGACAACATCAGGACGCGATTAGATAGGAGTGCTGAGCTGTAGACTACTGCTCCCTCCTGAGGCGACTCTACGTCTCTGTGCACAGATATAATGGATTTTCAGGGCTAAAAATGTAACGTGCTGGGTTTTATTTGGATAGTCACGAAATAATCTCAATTCAGCATATTTTTGTGTTAAGTTTGAATAAAACATTGAGCTACATGGTAGAAAACTGGAAATTTCATTACCAGAAAGGGCTCACAAAGAACTGCTTATTTCTTTACAAATTTGATTACCACAATTAATAAACACAAATGACACTTTAACAATGTTTACAGTGGAACTAGCCTATATAGCATACTATAGCGACTGTATACTATGTACTAACTACACTTTATAGGCGTACTAAAAAATGGTAATTATAGTTAATATTACATAGGAGCAAATACAACAGTTACACTAGTAACAGGTACCGGTACTTGTTACTTGGTATCCACCGGTGAAATAAACACAAATACAATGAATTAACTATTTTAAAAGTTACTGTTTTTGTTTGGTCTGGTCTATGAACTGCAGATGAACAAACTTACCTAGTTGATTGCACTGATAATTCTAAAATTAAGTTTTTTTTTACTTTTGTTGACATATTAGAGTCAAAAGATTTTACAGAGGGAATTCTGGGTATCTCATTTTGTCATTACACATTTCAGAAAATACAAAAAACAATACATTCGGACAGTTTTTGGGGGGAATAAAATGTTGTATATTATCGAGCAAATTATATATGAATAAATCCCTCTGAAAAACCTTAAATATATAGACAGGAATATATACATAATATATATAGTCTAGTGTGTGTACTTACTACTGAAGTGAAGATATATGGTTCAGCGTAGGATAAAAAAAAAATATATATCTCCTTTATAAATATGTTTTGTTATTGAAATATTTTGATACAGATAAGTGCTATCAAACACTTAGTGTCTTTTGAATGTTTTCTTTCCTCTAGTCTGAAAAAAATATTTTATGAAAAACCAAAAAGCCCGAAACCTCAAATTTGACAGTTGCATAAAAAAACAAGGTTTTTGCCTGCAGTGTCTGCCCTTACTTTCTATTAACACTAATAATGTCATGATAATTTGCCAGAAAATGTGGTTATTATAGTGCATTTTTATACTGTTGTATTCATGCTGTAGCATTGCACAACAAACCACACGTGCATTTCTCTGTAGAATTTCATGATGGTCAGCTTGTGATAAAAAGTTATATTAGTTAACGGCATGAATTAGAATGTTTAATTTTAATAGTTTCTGAGCCTGCCTTGCTATGGCCATAGATGCTGAGATAGGCTCTAAAGAGGACAAGCAGTTTGTAAAAAGGATGGACGTTCCCGACCCTTCTGATAAAAAGGAAACTACATTAGAAACATGTACATAAACTTATTCATAAAAAAATAAGGAAAGGCTAAGGATGGAGAAGAACACAAAATGTGTTTGTGTTCAGATACCAAAAGGGTTTCTTAAGCCATGTGTTTGTGAACCCCGTCCCGTAAACCAAAAGGAAAGACTGCCATCTGGTGTTCCACTGATGAAACAATAAAAAAGGTTTAAACTCTTTCTACCGACCTGTCCTGTCTTCTGTTTGTCCTCTGTAGGAAGTGTAGGTACTAATTCTAGTAAGAGCGACAAAAATTAATTTTTTGTTTGACAACGATTGTTATGTGTTTGTCAAAATTTCTTCAGTACCTTCAAGTCATGTAACTTGCTACTGACAGCTGAGGCAACTATTTTTAACATGACCCACAATCCTGTTCTTTAGAAAGGACTCATGGAACAAGCCAGGGACGTCTTGAGACATGGTTCACATGGTTTAGGTAAGTTGTTCAGTAACTGTTTGGGTTCTGCTGTCAGTGCTGTCTGCAGCTGCTTGCCCTTACAGCAAGGTCTGACAAAACCAGGTACTTTTATAAAGAAAATCTATGTTTTAGCACAATGTAATATGTAGATGCATACAGATAATTGTTGTAACTGATCAGTATTTTAATGAATAAGATACTACCTTTTTTTCCAGAAACTGCTGTTGCACACTGACACTGCTTCAGATAAAAATGGTATGTTCATTTAATTTTCTCATTATTAATATATTGATTACTCAGTGATATTTTATTTATAAAAATAGTAATACAGATCTGAAATACAGAATTTAGTAGCATTATATTATGAAGCACTGGGGAGTAATAAAAACTACAATGCAATTGTTTTTTAATTATTATTATTTGTGTTATGTATTATACCTTCTAAAGCAGATCGATGGGTTTTTGTAACAAAATATTTCTATTTTTAAAATTGCAACTCAAATCACTGACTTCTGGCAATGGGATATGCACGTTTGTGACAGGGGGTCGAGTTCCGCCTTTGTGGCTCACCTCTGACTTGACGTAAGCCGCATTCGTAGCGTAAGCACAGAAGAGAATAGATGAACGAGGATAGAGCAATACTAAACACCGGTAACAAATGAAAAGTTAAAAAAGGAGAAGTTGATAAAGTCATACTGTCATGCTGGACTTCATTTCCCATCAGCCACTGCACCTTCTCACCACCATGGACTCAACTCCCCATCATGCACCACTCACTCACACCTGTCTGCCATTTGCAATCACGGTCACAGCTGCTGTTCATCACCACGCCCATACACTCATTAGCACTAGCATAAAAGCTAGGTTTACCAGTCAGATAACCGTGAGGTCTTGATTTGCTTCGGCTATCAGTTCTGAGTGTTATTTTCCCGTGTTTGTTTTTCGTGTTTTGACTTTGGACTGTTTTCCCTGGATTGTGTGATTGTTCTCTGCCTGCCTTGATCTTTTGCCTGTGTACCCCGACTGCGATTCTGTCTTGCTGGTTATTTGACCTTGTCTGTATTACACATACATCAAGTTAGAGGTCAGGATTAATAATTAAAAAAAAATAATAATCTGAAAGAAGAAAGTCATATGCACTTAGGATGGCTTGGGGGTAGTTAAATGATGGGGTCATTTACATTTTTGGGTGAACTAGTCCTGAACTTGTCCCCCCCCAGGAACAAGTTTGTTGACCCCTGCGATAGGACTTCTACACTAGTATTTTTACAATTCTTATATGGAACCAGTACAAGTTGCTTTGTTGTGCTTGTCTACTGTGTGTCTTCACAGAGCCGCTATAGGAGATCTGGTCCGAGGCTGCACAGACATTGTGACACCTGTTTCAATCGCCGCTGCAAAGCCTCCATAGAAGTGTCCGTGTCATGCATGGTCATCAACTGCCGCTTGCTTTGTGGAGCCTCCTTTCACATGTGTAAAGAGGATGAGCACTCTCTGTTGTGTCCCAATGAGAAGGTGCCTTGTCTTAACTCTCACTATGGCTGCCCTTTCACCATGTGTCGCTCTCGGCTGGCCAAACACCTTGAGGTATGTCCCGCGAGTGTCGTCTGCTGCTCGATGGAGTGGAACCGTTGGCCGCTTGAGAACCCAGATGCCCCCTTATATACCAACTTACTGAAAGAGCTCCACGAACAAGAGTCACTAGACCTTTCCATGGCACTGAGAGACCAGAAACATCTATGCACCAGGTTGAAGATGAGGAAATGCTTTCCTGAGTTAATGGAAGAACAAGAAGAGGAGCCTCCCACAGTGGAGGAGTATGACGATGAGGAGGAAGCAGTAGGAAAAGAGACTGTGTGTAACGGGATGGATGTCAATGGACATGGAGGTCCAGGAGGAGGCTTGGTGAATGGACCATCTAAAGCTTGTGAGAAAGCTCTGAAAGAAGATGTGGTCCTCAATGGTCCTTTTGACAAGGACAAGTACAATCTTTTTGAAAAGATGTTTAGCATGGAACTGGGTGGCTGCAGGCAGGCAGAGGCGGAGTCGTCGAAAACAGAAGAACAGAATAGAAAAAAGACGACATCTGAAGATTCTTCAAAGCCACAAGGAGCTTCTGCAGACCCCGGGAAAAAGGAAGCAAATGTGGATATCACCAAAACTGGACTGGCACCTTGGCAAGATGGTGTCCTGGAGAGACTCGCAAAGGAAGTGAAACCCAGAGAATTCAACATGTACTTAGTGCATCATGGGCGTATGTTGATCTCCTTTGGACAGATGGATGCTTGCACACCCAGAGAGAGAGATTTTGTTTATGGGAACTTGGAGCCGATACCAGTCCAGAGTCTATATTCCTACAAGGTTCCCAGTAGTTACACACAAAAACGAATTCAATTTAGAGAATTCAATACGAGAGTAATGACCGAGCACAAGTGCGTTGGCACATCTGACCTGGATATATCTGAGAAAGATGGTGAGGAGATGGATGAGATGTTTTCAACCCTACTTTGTTATGCAGAGATTGAGATAAGGGGTCACAAAATAAGCGAAAAAGTGCCAACAGATGGACTTTATGTCGATATTGCAACACAAACGTATAATTTTGCCACAGCTCCCTTCAAATCCAACTCAACTCTGACTGATATTACTACAGGCAAAGATTTGAAACTTCATGTTGATCTCGAAACAGAAGCCGTTACCCTCAGACACAACAAATCAACCTCAGCTTTCACGTTCATGTGTGGCCATTTCTTTAGGCGAGATGAGTATGCCTCGCACTTCAAGAACGTGCATTTGGATATCCAGACCTCTTTGAGTGGCTGGTTCGAGCAGAGATGTCCTCTGGCCTACCTCGGTTGCACCTTCAGTCAGAGAAGATTACAACCCTCCACGCACCGGGCCAAAGTCTCCTACAACCAGGACATCAGTATTTTCACCCTCACACCTGAGGTTCCAGCCTCTCTTATGAGCGATTCGCAGACTCTTCCAATAAAAGGATTTATCAAATATGAAGATTCTCTCAGTAACCTTCCCTTCGAGGTGCTTTGCAAGATCGCTAGTTACCTGGATAGTTTCACCCTCTCCCAGCTAGCATTAGTCTCCCGATTGTTCAGGGATATATGTGCCACTCTTCTGCAGGAGAGAGGAATGGTGGGCTTTAAGTGGCGTAAGAAGTCATACTCTCATGGACGAACCCGCTGGAAACCTACCATAGTAAGAAATTTCTGTATTTGTCAGCAAATATGTTTTTTTTTTATAGTGCATAGTTATAGCAATTCATTAAACCAAGCAACCATTTGTGTTGCTATGATGTTTCTGCAAAGTTTCTAACCATTTAAAATCGCATGCATTGATTTAATGATTTCAATTATATTATTTCTTTATATTTCTCTATCATTCTTTCTCAGGTGTGGGAGTTCAGTACTCTTTTTAGTAAAGTTGGAAACTGGTGCATCGGTGACACACCATCAATGGCTGAGCACCTCAAATGCTGTCCATTCTACCAAACTGAACTGAAAACGGAGCCTTTTGCCCTGGCCAGTGTGTTTGACAACAAAGGAAAGGAGAGAAACAGTTTGGTTTCTTTGTTTATGAGACACAAATAATACTGTAACTGTATTTATTAAGAATATGTGGTAGTTGAAGTGAGTCAAGCGTGTACTAGTGTAAATTATTTTGATTTATATATGATAATATTTACTAAGTTAAATTAATATTCTACTAATATATGTTTCTTTACAAATTATAGCAACTGGAGTGTAAACATATATTTAAAAATGTGTTAAAAAGAGTTTTTTTTTTTTTTTTGCATTTTTGCTTTATTGACAGTAGTCATTTCCACTTTATCAATGGCACAATATGACTCATTTCCCTAGAATGCAAAATCTTATTTATGGTTATTTTGAAGATGTTCAGATATTAAAAAGTACTTTTTGTGTGTTTGATTTCCAACTTAATTTAGCCTTTTATTCTCTCTCTGTAAAACTAAAACAATAAAATCACTTTGCTTTTAAAATTTGTTTATTAGCTTAATTTTAGATTTCAACAGCTCGTTTTATGTTTTTGTTCAAACATGCATGCCTGAATGGAAATAATAAAATTATAAAGTACAATGTAATTTTTTGTGTGCACTATATGCACAATAATTGTATGACTACAAAATCACAAACAAATATAAATAAATAATACTGAAAATGTTTAAAACATCATATATACTGGAAACAATTATTGCATTCAATCAGCCAAATGCAGCACATCTGGAAAAAAGAAAAGAAGCTGAGACAGCATGTCATCTTTAATCTTGAAAACACCGGGTACCTAGAGCAGCTATGGATACAGAACATGTAACTTGACTCTTGTATGCCAAAACCCTAGTCACACTCCCAGTATATGAACGTGTCTATTTTTAACAAGTGGGCAGACAGAGATATAGTCTCACTCAAGCTCTTAGTGACTAAGCTGAACACAAACGTGGAGCTCACAGTAAAAACATTATGGTACGTCAACTTTTCTCTACTTTTTAGCGTCTACCAGCAAATTGAAAAATCTAAACATGTCAGTCTAAACGTGCATTGTATCTGCAAGAAGCATTTATGTTTTTAGCATTAGCTTAGGATCTTTGATATTTCTGAAATACATTTGCCCTTTTTATGAGGGACATGCAAAAAACATTTATGCATGTGCATATTATGTATGAACAGCATATGCATTCATTCTATAATGCTGTTCTTCTAGATCTGAGATTCTACTTGAACAATTACTTGTTGTTATTATAAGCCACTTTAGAAAGTTTCTGTCCATTCCAGAACACTGTAAAAACTTAGCATTTTTTCACAGGGTAGACAAAGAACCCAAACATCCAAGCTTCATCGACACTGTGAGAGCTGCCACAGTCGGCGTTGCAAGACCCCGATTGAGATTTCAGTGTCATGTGCGATCATGAGCTGCCGTTTGCTGTGCGGAGCCGTGTTTCACCTGTGCAAGGAAGAAGAACACATGCTCTTGTGCCCCAATGAAAGAGTGCCTTGTCTCAATGTCGAATATGGCTGCCTGTTCACCATGTGCCGCTCAAACCTGGCTAAGCATTTGACAGTGTGTCCCGCCAGCGTCGTTTCCTGCTCAATGGAGTGGAACCGCTGGCCTATCGAAGAGTCAGAGACCCCTGAGTTTTACGAGAACATTTTGAAGGAGAACTACACTCAGGAACCTCTGGATCTATCGATGGCTCTGAGGGACCAGCAGCATCTGTTTCATTCTCTCAAAATGAAGATTCTCTTTCCTGAGCTTATTGAAAAGGTGGCTGAGGAGCCTTCAGTTGTGGTCCCAGAGGGGGCAGTGGGAGGGGTACAGCTGTCCAATGGAGTTGAAGAAGCATTTGGGTCTTCTAGTGCAGAAACTGAAGAAGGTGGGCTGACTCAGGAGGAACTAGAGGAATTGGCGAGGAACCCTCATGTGGCCAATCTCGAAAGCTATAATATTTGGGAAAAAATGTTCAGCATGGAGTTGAGCGGCTGCAAGCATACAATAAAATTTTTGGAGCAAAATCCTGAAAACTCTCACAAAGGAACAAAGCCACAGGACAACCCGGGCAGGTTGGAAGTCTTACAAGAAGAGCCGCCAACGGAGATCGAAAGTCTTGACGCCCCTACTGACATCCCTCAATACAACTTCATGGATGAAGACAAATTCCTCATCGCCACATCCCTGTTTGCATGTGACACAAGACCCAAGAAGAAACTCATCTATGAACATTTGGAGCCCATAAAGATTAAAACAGTCCGTTCTTTCAAAGTCCCAACTAGCTTTAAAGCCAAACAAAGTCGCATTCGAAACCCGTCGCATAACAAGAAGGTGAACGCAAGCGTAGACACATCTGACCTAGGTGTTGGAATCGATGACATGCCAAAATGGGATGAAGTTCAAGCTACTCTTTTGTGCTCTTTGGAGAAGGAACTGCGGGGGCATCTCATAGCAGAATCCGTGTCCACAGATGCCCTTCTTCTGGACGTTGGAACACAGACTTACGATTTCTACACAGCACCTTTTAAAGCAGAGGCTTCGCTTGCTGACATCACTGCTGAACGGGCTTTGAAACTCCACGTCCATATTCAGGCTGAGAGCGTCACCAGAAGACACAACAAATCCAGCTCTGCTTTTACATACCTCTGCAACCACATATTCAGACGGGATGAGTTTCCTTCACACTACAAGAACGTTCACTCCGACATCCAGAGCTGCGTCAATGGATGGTTTGAACAGCGATGCCCTCTCTCCTACCTTGGCTGCACCTTTATTCAGAGAAGGTTTCAACCCAGCTCTCACAGAGCGATTGTTTTCTACGACAAGGAGCTCAGCACTTTCTGCCTCCGACCAGAGGTCTCAGATAAACTGTACGAAGGTATACAACAGGTGAATGTGGAAAGAAAGCGCGCACGCAATACAGATGCTCTGAGCAGGCTGCCATTTGAGGTTCTAGTCCATGTTGCTGAATTTCTTGACAGCTTCACCCTGTCCCAGCTGGCTCTGGTTTCTCATCTCATGAGGGAGGTATGCAGGACCTTGCTTCATGATAGAGGGATGGTCTCACTGAAGTGGGAGAAGAAGGTCTACTCTCATGGTGGATGGTGCTGGAGAGCCAGAAAGAGGGTGAGTTTCTACTGTAATTAAAATACTGAATTAACCACAATTAGCCATTTGTGGAGAAATGCAATTTTAAAAAGCAGAAACTTGTTCAGTGCACAAATCACAAAATGTGCTTCTCAAACGTAGACTCAGATTGATGGAGCACTTCTCTTAATTTGTGTGTATGCATGAACATTTAAAATAAGAATTATCTGACTTGCACTAATTAACTTTCAAATCGTCATCAGGTTTGGCAGTTTAGTAACCTGTTTTCCACTGTGGACAGCTGGTGCTTTGACAAAATGCCTCCGATTTCTGAACATCTAAAGGTTTGTCCATACTACCAGAGGGAGAATAAGACAGCACCTGTTGCTTTAACTGGTGTTTATGAGTGCCATGAGAAGGAAGCACACAGGAATCAGTGTCTAGTCTCCTTGTTCATGAAAAACAAGTAGCATTTGTATTATACGAGACAGTCAAATTAAATGTTTTTAAGTGACATATACCCACAAAATCAGTCCTAGTTAAATTATGTGTTGTTTTGTTCAAAATTGTATTTTGTCATGTGCAAAAATAAACAAATTAACCTCAATTTTTCGGTTTTGATATGGAATTATTATTATTTGTGTGTATGTATATGTGTGTGTGTGTGTGTGTGTTAAATCTATAACCTGTCCTTTCACCAGATATGAAAATTCAATCATCATTTAATTCACCTTTATGTCTTTCCAGACTCGCATTGCTTATTTTCTTCTGTAGATCACAAAAGATATTTTGAAGAATGTTCCAAACCATTACACTACCATCAATTTGTATAGACAAAAATAGGTTAAATAAAAATCTAGTTGTTTATTATGTGGTAATCTTATAATTGTTGACATTGGCAAATGGTTAAGTTGGGTTAAGTGAAGACTGTGAAAGTAAAGGGGTAGTTTAAAGAATTAAAAGACAGAAAATGTGTTGGAGAAAGGGGAAGGAAAAATGCATGCGTTGGCAATTTCAAGAGATGTTTAATAAAGTTCAAATTTTGGAGAAATGAAACAATTACACAGCGGCACCCTTTTGTTTTTTTAACACCGTTTTACCGCTCACAATCAGCAAAGAAGTGTAATATTTACAGCGGGGCACTGGTAAGGCTGAATTTTCTAACTGCTAAGGATTTTATGATTTAATATTTATAGTTTTTTATAGTACATTAACTCATTTGTTTTTCGTGATTTATCTTTTTAGGATTTAGGATATTTTAGGATGCAGCAACAGGCTTTTCTTGTTTTTCTTTGGGTGCTGCTTCCCTTTGCTTTCTGTCAGACAGATACATGTGCAATACATGGGAAAGATGGCGTGAATGGAGTCCCTGGCAGAGACGGCTTACTAGGAGCAAAGGGAGAGAAAGGAGCACCAGGTAAGAAAGTAATGTATAACATGCATTCCATATATGGATAGTTGAAAATGATCAGTTAAAAACAGCATTATAAACAGAACTGAAATGTTTTTGAATAATAGTATGTTATCTCAGCATTTCAGGATGAGCTGAACAGTATCACCCTGCAGGAACTCAAAGGAGAGATGGGCATGAGAGGCCCTCCAGGAGCACCTGGTCTAAAAGGTTTCATTGGTGCACAGGGTCCAAAGGGTGTCCCTGGTCCTAAGGGTCCTAGAGGATCCAGTGGTGGCATTGATGGCAGAGGAGGCAATGCAAATAAGAAGCCAGCATTCTCTGTGTTGCGAAACAAAGCAGATTTGGCCTCATATAGCGACCCTGTGGATTATGATAAAGAACTCAGCAATGTTGATAATAATTTTAACCTTAAAAGTGGCAAATTCACTTGCAAGGTTCCTGGGGTGTATTACTTTGTGTTTCACGCATCATCTGAAGGACAAATATGTATAAGACTTAAGAGTAACAGGAATGATGTCAGCTTGAATTTCTGTGACTTAAACCCAAACTCTGTATCAACTGTTGTGTCAGGTGGAGTTGTGCTTCAACTAAATGTAAATGACAATGTATGGATTGAGCCTTTCGCAAGAGGTGCTCCTGGCAACAAAATGTCCAAAAGCATGTCTGCTGTGTTCAATGGATTTTTAATCACTGCATAGGAGGCTTAATAGTTACTATTAAGTATGGATACTATTAAACATGACGCAAATGCTTATTGAGCATGTTAGTGATGTATAGCAGTGATGTAAGCATTTTATAAACATTAACGAAATAATTAATCTGTTGATCTGTTGCACGCTGCATTCAAACCTTGTATTCATGTCTCTTGCCTGTATTAAATCTGATTTGTTGTATTTGATAAATGTCTCTGATTAACAAAATAAAAGCATATGAACATGATTGTACAAAATTCTATATTTCAATTCTGAATTCTACTAACCATTAACAATGAAAGTTTATCATAAAGTCTAATGAAAATAAAAGCTGTCTGATTAATTAATTATATATATATATATATATATATATATGATTTTATAGGCTATTACACAATTATATTTATTTTATGTTGCATTATTTACACTGAAAAAAAAAAAAAAACTTTTACTCAAAAACTGCTAGTAATTTTCACAAACAATAGAGAAATGGCAATGCAGCATGTATATCACGCTGAATTTATACATATCCAGTAACGTTAGGCTGTCAGGACGATTTGTTTTTAACGCAGTTTTGTAGAAGATCGTGGATAAGTGCAACACGTGCAGCAAGAAAGAGGAACTGTGATTGTCATTTTCTTAGCTTGGTCTTGTATGTGTATGTGATGAGCTCACTGTTTAAAGTCGTTTGGGTCCGGTTATCTCCTCGCTCCAAAGCAAACATGTTGGGTGGTCACATCGTTTTTGGAATCCTTTTAGTTGGGTTTCTCTGCCTCTCTCTGGTCACTACGGACACTTGTCCCTCTGGAGGGATGCCGGGTTTTCCAGGTATCCCTGGATTTCCTGGACGCGATGGAAGGGAAGGGATGAAGGGAGATAAAGGATATCCTGGTAAGATCGACTCTTGATGTTTGCTAATATTATTATTCAAAAGGAATCATTTGGAGTGATTTGTTCTGTGGGTATTTACCAATTCTTGTTCAGAACCTGTTTTATATTTTAAATATATTAAAACCGATAGCCTCCGATTCACCCACGAGCTCGATTCCCGAACAAATGACTCTCATGAATCGGTTCCTTTTAGTGAATCAAAATCATGCAATCCTGAAATGACTGGTTCTTTTAACGAATCATGCCAATGAATCAATCGACACAAAGACACACGCGGTATTATATCGTGTATGAAAGGTGCTACCACTTTTAGATATGTTATGCTATTTAATATTAGGAGAATGCATTTTACACAGGTTATAAAAGTAGCATTTTTGCCACCTGCAAAATAAGACAGCAATTTTAGTGAACTATATAGCAAAGCTCAGATCAAATTTGTAACAGTGCGTTAGATGTTTGTGTGTGATTTTCGTATGCAGCCGTAGCAAGATATTAACATTAAAGTATACAATGACCAACATTGTGGGAATATTTGAGTAAACACTATGATGAAAATAAAATGACAAAATAATATAACCTATGCTGTATATATTGTGCTTCTAACATGATGCAAAACCATTGGTCTGTCTCAACAGGGATTCCTATTAATCCTGATGAAACCAGGAAAAAGGGGGGGAAAGGAGAAGCTGGAAGCAGAGGAATTCCTGGAAAGAGAGGTCCCCAGGGGAATCCTGGCATATTGGGCCCACCTGGCCCCCCAGGAGAGCCAGGGGAACCAGGCACTTCGGACGCTTCCAGATCTCATCTGCAGTCTGCATTCAGTGTTAGCCGTCGTACAAAAAGCCATCCCGAGCCAAACTCTCTGATACGCTTCAGTCATGTTATCACCAATATCAATGACGCTTACAATACTGCAGAGCACAAATTTGTATGTAAAATTCCTGGCACTTATTATTTTGTGTTTCATGCATCGTCCAGTGAAAAAGTGTGTGTAAACCTATATCAGGATGACAAGAAGCTAGCGGTTTTCTGTGACCACATAGTGGACAGGAACCAGCAGGTGAGCTCCGGTGGGCTAGCGGTGTATCTGACCAAAAATGATAAAGTCTATCTGAAGACAGGTTCCTATAATGGCCTGTTTGCAGAAGGAGAGAAAGCAGACACTGTTTTCTCAGGTTTTCTGATTCACGCACACTGAGTTGTGCAATAAGACATGCTTGTTAAACACTGTACGTTTAACTTTTGGAAAATGCACTCAATTATGTTTTGAAAAGCTGCTTGTCAAATAAACAATGCTTCAGTAAACTGTCTCGAGTTTTATGAATTCACAGTATCATTCATACTGAAATAAAAAGATCGACATTTCTTTCAAAACAAAGCAGAAAATCAATAAATAAATTGCAGTGCACTGTCCGGTAAGGATCCACTTAGCTTCCTTTTTTTAATTTCTCAGAAAAGGGATATGGAACTTGCAAACTTAGCAAAATAAAATGCCAATAAAACTAACGAAATAGGTAATTCAAGGTTTATCTAAATCTAGATTATGATGAATGTGTGTTACTTGTTACTTCCCTCTATTGTGTAACACTGCACTTCTCCAGTGAAACTGGGAAACCAAATCAGAGCTCTTCATGCAGGCGGGAGAAAATATTAATTGTAACACTCTTCATTTCATCAAAGCCATCCATTTATGTTTCCAGCAGCTTTCTTGGAAGACAAGATGGTAAGATAAATCATGAATCTTATTGGAATAAACCTGTGCTTGGCTTCTGTTATTTGATTAAAGGAAAATTACGTGCTTGCTTATGCTGTACAGTAGCAGAAGTGAAATGGCCAATGATTTTTTTTGACACGGCACTTGTTTCTAAAATATTTTTATTTATTCATTTTTTAATACAGGCAGATAAACAGGCATTTGTCTTCATGTCTGCGCATACAATGCTGAAGCTTACTATTATGTTGTTGCTGGTGGCTTTCTCTGAGTCAGATGTATTTGACTGCAGCAAAGGTTTTTCTGGAAGACCAGGTATTCCTGGAATTCCTGGTACCGATGGAAAGGATGGTGGAAAAGGAGAAAAGGGAGATCCAGGTAAAGTGACTGCACTTATTTGATGTGAAAAACTGGAAATTAAAGGTCAAAAATTGTGCTGAAAATCTTTTCCCTAATTTGATGTTTAAGGTCAAGTATGAACACCTATATGTTATATTATCTCCCATTATGCTTTATTATTAGTATTAAATCATGGATTCACTCTTTTTCGTTAGCTTGTTTTTTGAGCTTATGCACTTCAGGAATTGAGTGAAAAAAAAAAATATTTTAAAGCAATATTCACTTAAAAATGAACACGCATGAGTTCAGATCAATAAGGCCTCTATGATCAGTTAGTTCTAAAAAGAAATACAAAATTTGCCAATAAATGTTGATAGAATTAGATTGAATCCAATATTTGGAAATAATAATATGGTTGTTTGTTGACAAAGACAAAGATATTGTGAAGAATGCTGGTAACCAAACGTTTTTAGTAAACGTTGACTTCAGTTGTATTTGTTAGTCTGTATTTTGGAAGTAGAGTGATACTCAAAAGATTTTATAACAACTTAAGAGTGAATAAATTAAGATTTTTTTTTTGGTGAGTTATCCTTGAAGTTTTAGTGTAATGCAAGAACATTAACTAGCATCTACTGGAAAAATAATTCTGGAGTCAAAATTAACACTAAGTTTAAACTCAGCCGGCTGTGTGCATTATTTGCAGGTGAGAATGCAGTGCCAATAATTGGGCCAAAAGGGGATGCTGGGATTGCTGGACTCCCAGGCAGGCCTGGTGAGAAGGGAGACAAGGGACTACAAGGTCCACTAGGGCCACCGGGACCGAGGGGAGAGAGGGGAGATGTTACTGTAGTTGATACTGTAAACCCGTTTTTTGTTTTCTCTCACAAAAAAAGTTTAAGGCAACAAAGAGCTCTTCCAGACAGTTTAATCACCTTTGAAATCCCACTGATCTCCAACACCAACCCAGGTGGTGTCTCTTACAGAGAAGGTCACTTTCAGGTACCAAAATCTGGCATGTATTACATCAGCTACCACATTTCAACTAACGGTAATGCTTGCCTAAAGATTTGGGTAGGGGGGGAAGAGAAGGCCGGGTTCTGTGATTTACCCGGGACGATAATGGTAACTGCAGGATCTGTGGTACTGCCACTGAAAACTAATGATAAAGTGTCTATACAGACAACTGCATCTATCAACTTTCGTAAAGACACTGATTGCACCATTACAGGCTTCTTGCTCTTCCCAACGGATGAATAATGTGATTTTCTTCAGACATATTTCATATCATATTTACTCTTCCTTAGACTGTAACTTGCAACCATTGCTTGGGAATATCCCATGTTACTGTCAATTAAAACAATACCATATCATATATTGTTGTTTCTGGACTTATTTCGCTACAAGTTTAACAAAGTGCATTTTACATATTTTGAAGACAATTTTAATGTTACAAAATTTTTCTATATTTAAAAAAAAAAACATTTAAGAAATTTCCACAACAGAATAATGTTAGAATCATTTCTATACACTGCGACACTGGACAAGTGAAAGCTGGAAATTCAGCTTTGCCATCAGTGGTGTAAAGTACATTAAAATATATTACAGTATAAGTAAAGAGTTAATTCATAAAGTGTAATAATATTTCACAATATGATGTTTTGACTGTTTTGCTCAATAAACGCAGCCTTAGCTTCTTTCAAGACCATTAAAAACCTTTAAACAGTATATTTTGTGTATAAAGTTATATATCAGTAAATATTTATAAATAAATTATTTATTAAATATTATAAACAAACTGATTTGGTTTATTAGAATGTTTTAAGAAATTTTTGTTTGAAAGAATTTAACTTGATTAATATAGTCCCAAAACATACCAAAACAATACAGTAACATCAGGGGAACAGTAGGTTAATGCAATGTCTTGGTTATCATCCATTAATAAATTGAACAGTTTTTAAGCATAAATATTGACATCCTGAAACAGGCACGTTTTACTCCTGTTTGATTAAACTCACAAGCACAAGTGCAGTGTCACGTCAGTCTACGGTATTTATTACAGAACACCCATTGTTCTTGTTCTTGAGTCCATCACCCTTCAGGCTTTCTATAAAGAATAGAGCAGCCATGGCAACAGCCGCTAACAGCCACTTCCAAACATGCCACTGTGCTGCAAGAATGTCAAATAATCAGTAGCTAAACTGCTCAGGAATCAGATTCATGGGAAGAAAATGTGCCATGCTTGAGGTAAGTTCACTTATTTTAATGGGAGGACAAAGATGACAAGGTAAAATCATTTTACATTCTATAAAGATTTCAAAATCAGCCAATGACTACTCTGAATATACATGTGTGTATATATATATATATATATATAGTATACAAGTATACATAGAAAGTATCTCACTGGTCCCACTTATATTTAAATTAACCATTTGGTACAAAGCTGTTATTATGCACATACATTTTTACGTTATACATATATTTTAATGACATCTGTAATGCATTTCTGTAATTACATTTATAATAGCTTGATTGATTTTAACAGCACATTTCAGCCATATGGTCGTCAACTTGAGATAAGCTATGGCATCCCTGATACTAAATATTCAAAAAACTGCTTTGCAATGATTTGCGTTATAAAAAGTGCTACAGATTGAATTGAATTACACTGTTAACCAATCCCTTACACCTTAACTCACCCTTAAACCTACCCATATCACCAAACCTGTCCCTAACTACTCATATCCCACCTCAGTAGCATCAAAGTTTTTTTTGCAATACAATATAAACATGTATGTAGAAGGGATTACAATTACTGATTAAAAATATTAAACTTTCAGAAGCTTGAAATCACTATATAAAGGCTTATATATATTCTATAAACTATATATATATATATATATATATGATTTTAGCAAATGGCTTCAATATAACCAAGAGTGAAAAATTTAAGGGGGTCTGAATACTTTCTGTACCCACTGTATATATATATATTTTTTTTTATTATTATTTTTTTTTACAAATATACTCAGTCTCAACAGTAACTCAAAGATGGGCACTCATGAGAAGACGACCAGCAAGCAACAGAGACCATCTCTAAGAATCCCATTTGGTCATAGACATAGAACAGATGTACTGCTCCTCAAAAACGGTCAAATTGCATCGAAACCCCCTCGATCCTTTCCTATGCTGGGAGAACTTCCTTCTTTGGCAGGTAATCAGTGAAATAAGGTGATTTTTATTGAATTCCCACAAATATATGACTAGGTCTGTAACAGTCAGGAAATGGCACTTGTCATAGACTAAAGGATATTTGAATGATTGTCAAAAAATGGCACATGCTAAAGGATCTTCTCTTCAGGGTTACTGCTCTACCCTGGTAAGCGGGAAAAGATGGTAACCACAACAGAAGCTGAATTTGGACCCAAAAATTGCCTAAAGGTAGAGCCAAAGAAGATTGTACCATGCAGCCTAACTCTAAATGGTATGAATTTAAGTACATGTTTTGCAAATAACTTGGGTTTCGAGAAAATCGCAGCCTGAGTAATCACACACAGCTGGTCGCTCGTTTCCTAATCATCCCTCGTTCATTCATGTCCAATCACAACATCTCCTGTTCACTATAAATTCTCCCTGTTC
>JAUMHQ010000033.1:1902607-1919034 GCA_032361165.1 Enteromius paludinosus | reverse complement strand
TTTCTGGGCATTTTGTCCCCTTACCTAAGCTACACACCTTCTATGTACATATCAGAGAACAATTTAAAATATTCTCTCAATGAATTATATGACACCTTTAATCAAAACAAACCCATCTACAGTAATTGGAATGCAGGATGAAAAAACATGATTTTTTTTTACATTTTTAAAAATTGAGTCATCTAAAAAAAAATCAGCGTTGCTCCTCATAATGTTCAGATCAAAGAACAGACTTGTTCAGTAAAGGGCATATTCATCCATTACATCCAAACCAAAAAATGTGAGTCTGTTTAAATAAGTGTTTCTTGAACGAAACAGTAGGCCTATTAGTGTTCTGTCACCTGATTGTATTTTTTATTAAATTTCTTTTTTTTACATTTCAGTTCTCCAACTGTATCACGTCCCAATCATTATGTTCTCCTGTCCTTCTTGAATTTTGCACGGCTAGGCATAACAACTGGAGATATCTAAATTAGAAAAAAAAAATCAATACTAGGATCCCAGACAGATGTGATTTCAGAAAAAATGTGTGTTATTCAAACACTATAAGCAACACCAATCTCATTGTCATCCTCTGTATGTCTGAGCTGACTGAGCATACACAAATGCAACATTAAATCATGAGAAACCCAATAAACCCAGCTATAAGAGAGATGTTGTGAGCAGTGTCACTGCATGTAATGGTAGGTCCACTGGTGAAAGCTGATAACCCTGCCTGATGGTATTATTCACAGAGAGGGCTCTCCAGCTTACTGGCACATCATATTAAGTATGATAGCTTGCTTAAGGCAGCATACTGCTGTAGTGCTCATCTCTGGTTAGTTTCATCCACTACTAGTATTAAAGCTGAAGTGTGTAATATCCACGCCTCTAAAGTCACCAAACAGAATAATGACCAATAATGGACACTATTGCCATTGGATAATCCTGCTTCCAACCCAACTCCATTGGTTGAGTATAGAGCCAAAGTTGACTATTGTTTCTGCATAACAACCTGGAACAGAGTAAGTATTTTAAGACTGAAATTAGAATGTTATTTCATTAAGATATGGACAAGGCTGTGTAGGTATATTTCTGATACCTGTTATGTTTGCCAGCGTCAAGTGAATATTCGATGATGACATTTACCTTACCTGCAGGCTTAAAAGTATGACAGAAAGGAGAGAATTTCTTAGTAAAACTTTTCATTGACGGCTACATGTGTTAATTTTGAGGATGGTCTTTGAACGTTTTTTTCTGGAAAATTAGGAACAGACTTGAATGTTGTTTTTCTGCTATGACAATGGCTTGTTGACGTATTAAAGCGATTCGCAGCGCTTTTGTGGATATCACCAGCTTTGCCTGTCTGCTTTTAGATTAACAGCCTACTGCTTAGAGATAGAGCAAATTGTGATGAGTATCATGATGGACGGCTCTCAGGGAAAATGGCAGTGCAGAAATTCTTTTGTGTTTCTGATGGTACTGTTAAAATAATTGCTATTTCACACATTCGCATGAAGTTGGGCGGCACAAGCTAGTTATTTTAGTCGCCATGAGCTGTTCACAGATTTGGATTTAACTTTTTGTTAGGGTGATGAAGAATGTGAAAATCCTCTCAACCTTTGACTTCTCAGCCTTTATCTCTGCTTGGGTTTAAGTCGTGGCTTTCCGAAGGTTCTTCATTAGTATCAAACCTGTGAGATACTAGATCACAGTGATTCTAATAAAGGGGAAAATTAGAGTTAATTTCACTCTCCTAAGGCCTATGATAACTGTCTGGGTAATGTAGAAGAGTGTATTATAGTCATAAATCTTCTTGAACATTTCTATAGAAATAGACAGGGCTCAACTGTCAAGGATAAAATAGTACCTGAGCTATGCTCACTCCTGATCCTTGCACAATTAGTGAAGCAGAAAAGGGACATTTCACAATTTAGTTGTGCAAGAGTGCTGGGCAAATTGACTTCCATATAAACAGGCATTTTTTAGTTCTGAGTCATGTGAGGGTGGGACCAGAAACTATCTTTGATCACTCATCATCAGGTAGTAAGAGCCTGTATTCTCAGAAGAAGAAAAAAACTGTATGAAAGCTGTCACTGGGGCAGTGCCTTTTCTAAATCTAACACTTTTGTACCTAATAGGTAGCAATATGTACATTTTAGGTACTAATACAGTATGTATGTTTGTATGTACCTGTAGCTGGGTTTCCATCCATAGCAACTTAACTTACACGCAAATAGGAATATGACATATACGCAGTCATATAGGACAGTTTTGGGAAGCAATTATGCATAAATGTGATCCTGGACCGCAAAATTAGTCTTAAGTCGCTGGGGTATATTTGTAGCAATAGCCAAAAATACATTGTTTGGGTCAAAATTATACATTTTTCTTTTATGCCAAAATCACTTGGATGTTAAGTAAAGATCATGTTCCATGAAGATGTTTTGTACATTTTCTGCTGTTAATGTATTAAAACATAAAAACTTAAACTGGTTATATGGTCCAGGGTCACAAATACTTATAGAATGACCATAACAACATTTCAGATGCTGTGAAACGAGATCGGTCTGTTGGTTAGTCAGGTTTTGCTGTGCCATACCGCAAAGTCACATGTCTTTTTGGTGGGCATGGAGAAATTATAACGCATTTCCATCTCAGCGTAAATACTTTTTTTTGCGAATTACAGACTTTCTCTGCATAGCCAGATAGTGTAGAAAAGATCCTTTGGTCATTTGCATACAATGTACAATGTACATCTTACATCATCCACTGAAATGCCACTCTCTTGTAAACGTATGCACCACAGTTAGCAGAACCTCTGAATATTTTCCTTTCAAAAACACATCCATTGGACCTTTATTAACACTCTGGAGCCATGTGGTGTACTTTTTATGATGGATCCATACATCTTTTTGGGCTTCAAAATCTCGACCCTCATTCACTGCCAATATAAAACTCAGAAGAGCCAGGATATTATATAACTCTTGTTGAATTAGCATAAAAGAAGAAAGTCAAGTACACCTAGGATGTCTTGAGGGTAAGTAAATCATTGGGGTCATTTTTATTTTTAGGTAAACTGTCCTCTTAATCAGGCATGAAAATCCCTCACCTTTCCGAAATTTGCTGTTTTGAAGCCTAAACAGCTGACCCAAGTGAATCGTGTGGATCTGCTGAGAAATTATATTTGAGGGGGTGTGGGAGTTTCGGAAAAGTCAGTCTTGGATGGTATTTATTGATTATTTAAAACTTGGATTTGTGGATTTGAGCCATTTCAAATCGTGAAAGCTGAGCGCACCCCGTTCGTAGATCGTGCGCGCCATCCTTAAGAGAGTACGTTACATTTAATGCTTAAGTAAGGGATAATGTACAGGCAGCCGGTAGTTATCGCAGAAATAAGCTCCGACTTTGTGATCAGGACCCGACGCGAAGCCCGCTTATTACACGGCTACTTGTCACATAAGGAAAAAAACTGGACATGAATATGAATGTGAAACATTTCATTGGCATATTTATTTTAAATGAACATTTTCATCCTCCCGCGAAACAATATAGTACCACGTGACTAACATTCGAACGTTAGTAAGACAATTTATAACGTCTACATATGAATAATAATTATTAATAGGAAAATTTTCCATTGTTGATTGTGGTTGTCCAGTGTTTGTCACACGATGGCGCCAAACGGTAATCTTTGTTGGCGCGGAGGGATTCTAAACATACAAGTAGTACCGGCTATGCGTTATTACTTTGGAATGGTTATTATTCGAAAGAACGAACCTGCAAATGTCTCAACTGACCAATCAGAATCAAGCATTCAAGAGCCGTGTAATAAGTATCGTTAACGACCAATGCAGCTCTGGTTAAACAGCTGGATACTGGGTTGAAATGCAGCTGGATTTGGTCATGGCTTCAACTGGAGGGCAAGGTCTCAGTAAAAGGGCAAGAGGTGTCTTTAGACAAAGGTCAATACAGTTTTTTTTTAGAACCTGTGCTTGGCTTATTATTCCATTAAACTTATTTGGCTACTGTAAAATTGGCAAAGGGAAACTTTTATCAAACATGTTTTTTTTCTGGCATGCTCTGTCTGCAATAGCAAATAGCATGTGTAGGTGATGGTATGTTTTTCAATAATGGTAGAAAATACTTATTATGTTGATTTCTTTGACCCCCCCACCCAATCAAGATGGAAGAATAAACAAGTTAAGTTGCAGCATGTCCACTAATGAGGCCGTAATATTTATTCTGTGGGAGTCCCACCACCTCCCGGCCCGATCAGAGGCCACATCACCCCTCGAGCACCCTTCTCACCTTTTTCACCCCTGACCCATTTTCATGCCTGTTTAATGGTGAACATTTGGTTATTAGACATTGTGTGGGCTTTTTCTAGTTTGTTGTAGATAGGACTGAACAAACATTCAGTTTTACACATAGAATGACTGGGAATGTGTTTCAGCCTTGTTCACAGGTGTTGGATATACTGTAGCTCTCGTTCCTCAAAGCTTTTAATCAGCTCAGAGACCAGAGCTCATCAGTCCACCAGCAGAGTGGAAGGAAATGAGGTCATAACTTTTGTGATATAGCGTACTTTCTGGTTACTTTTATGGGATATTTATCATTGGTTCATCGTGGTTCCATGAAACAAAACTGAATTGCACTGAATACAGTGTTGTTCATGCAGATTTGGAAAGAGGGCGAGTAAATGATGACAGAATTTCGGGTGGACTAATCTTTTAATATGAGAGGCAAAGCTGTGAAACTCTGTTTGCTTTTTTTATTATGCAACAAATGTCTGAACAAGTTTCAGAGCTGACAGTGCATGCTGTGTGGAAATGTCTGTGTCTTTTCCAATTGACTCTAGGATGCAGTGAGGAGACTGGACAGCTGAACAGCAGTTTGGACTGTGTTCTTGCTCCCCTTTGTTGACGGAGGGCTTTCAATTCTCATTAGCCTTTGTGCTCAGTGTCATGACAGCTGACTTATGAAGCACAGTCCAGCCCCGCGTGTCAGGTCATCATGTCCAGATGACAAATCCTGTTTTAGTTTCTGTCACAGATTTAAGTCCTCGTGAGAAATGTTGTGTTTTCATCAACTTGTAGTTTGGTAGTTCTATTGAAACTGGCTTCTGTTCATTTGTGTGTGTGTGTGTGTGTGTGTGTGTGTGTGTGTGTGTGTGTGTTTAAGTTGACATTTGCAAATCAGCTGATGAATACTGTATATAGCCTGTAATGCAAGATCTCAGTTTGTTGTAGTATTAAGTGTTTATACTTGTTGATTTAATTCACTTTTCTTCTAATAACAGAGAAATTTTAACGGATGTAATGCTAATCCAGTTACAATTCAATTTTTTGGTTTTCTTCACAAAATAAAAGTTAAAAGCTACTTTTTATCTGACAGTTCACCCTTTTCTTGAAATTATTATTATTAATTGTGAGATATAAAATTAAATTTAAATCATTAAATTTAAAATATAACTTTTATGATTTTTTAGTTTATATAAATTCTCAGTAATGCAAGCAAAAAAGTTGTATTTAGACCTTTTTATTCTATAGTGGAAACCAAACATCCATAAAATTCCTAAAAATAAACATTTTATAAAGCTCATAAAAAATCATAAATGTCTTCTAAAGACATGCAGTAATTTTATGTGAAAAACAATGTCCACATCATGAATAAATCATGAATAGGCCAAATCCTTTCACTGAAACTGTTGGCTCAGTTCATAAAAATGATTTAAGTGATTTGTTTCAAAATTATCTCAACTCACTGGAGTGGTTCTCAAATGATCAGAATATAAATATAGCACTTGTAATATAGCATATGGTCCATCTCAAAAATTGAACATGCTCTAAAATAATAATTACTTTCATATTTGAGTTCTGAGTCTTTTCATAAAAGGTGATAAAATGTAATATAATCCTTAACACACACCACTGGTTCTCTGGCTGTCTGTTCCTGAATATGATCTGCAAACATGGCCGTACTACCCCAAATATTACTAATGGATATCACAAACAGATAAAAACTGTTTATCAGATAATGAAAAGGGATGGCATCTCTCTTTTTGTAGGTAAATGCAGCATCACGCATGTATAATGTTCCCTCATACGGTTGGAAGCGATGCTGAACTTCAATATCCTGAGTGCTGTAATCTGCTACTGTTGCTAACCTCCTAACCTGTCGTCCAGCAGCCCTCCGTTTAGCAGGGCTTTGCTGTGTTTGCGCAGGCTCATGAGCAGTCCTAAAGCCTGGGAAAGCCAGTCTGCTCCCCCGCTGTCTGTTCTAATCCAGGGCCGGCTTTCTGCCTGCCACTGACTCGCATTTATTTTTTGTTGTTGTATTTTTTTTTAAAGCTTTCCCTATCTATAGTGACCAAAGACTTAAGGACTGCATTTAACAATATTAAATTTGTGTCCTGAATACTTCACAGAACATTTTTTTTTCTTATTTTGCAAATTCATTTCATTAATGACTGATACTGTATACATATATATATGAACAGATAAAACATTAACCGGCTACACTCTGCCAGCAACATGCGTAGTTTATTAACATCCTACTCAACTCATTTCTGTCAATAAAAAAGAAAATACTTCGCAATTTTAATAACATACACTCTTTTTTTGGCATCATTTAAAAGATGCAAATACCACTACTGAGATATCTGAACCTCCCTGGCTCAAAAAAGACTAGAACTTTCCAAAAAAGAGGAGAAAAAAGGTTGTGTTTTTATGGTTATGTAAGGGACTTTACCTCAGTTAAGTGCAGCCTTATTTTGGAGAGGGATTGTCTCCTGTTTTAAGTGGTTTAACACTAGGACTCCTCTGGCTATGTAGAGGTTTGGGATTGGAGTATCACGCACATGTCCCGCAGGTAAACACAGGCAGTGTTTACAGACACCCTTTAGCCAGGGCGGGTGAAGTACCGCTCTGTATCTTATTGTAGCCGTGGTTCTTAAACCCTCCTATTTTTAGACAACTAGATTTAAGTCTCAGTTGCATGGACCTGCTGCACCTTATTTACCAGCTACAGGCCCAGGGTAAAGAGACTCGTCTACGTCTTTCATTACTCTTTGTCTTCCATATGCTATTGTCTTGGTGGATAAAGTATTTGTAAACTAATAAGCTGAATGTATTTAGGAAGTTACTAAGTTAATTGCCCCAGTTCTGAAAACACAGGACCTGTGTACAGTATATCTCTGGATAGAGTGAGCTATGTCTGCCTAGTGCCTACTATGTGCTTTATAGATTTATTCCTTTTTTCTTTGCATTTTTGCATTATTTTGAAAACATAGGGGTCAAGGGTCAAATTAAATAAAAAATCAATTACTGTTGTTGCTGTAATATATATATTGTATATGTAGTCACATGTAAAACCTATATGTAGTCACATAGGCTGCATTTAATTGATCCAAAAATATGTAAAAAACTTCACTTGCTGGCATAAATGCTAAGAAAACATGAAACTAATGAAAACATGATTAAAAGACCTTTAAATAACACTAATAAATTATGTTTTTGATATTGTGGTAACAGAGTTGACGTTTTAAAAATAACTCTTGGTGTAAGAGGTTTTTAGATTAAAAATTTTTCTCAGAGAGTGCACAGATAATTTTCAGTGTTGCAGATCTTATCAGTGTGTGAAAGTGACATCATTTCCTGTAACTTACACAATTCTGAGAGATATTTCCACCAATGTAAAGGAAAAATGGTTTGCTGACAGAGTTGACACGAGATTTGGGAACACACATTTTTCTAAGAAGGAAACTCATTTTAAATAATTTAATGTTGTAGAATTAAGTCTATTTAAGAACTATTTAGGGCTTTTATAAATAAAATGAATAAACTGTTGCCAAATAAAAAGTACTATAAAATATTTTGATGCACATTGATACATGATGGAAACAAATACACCAACTAATTCGGACAAGAAGATGATGATTTTTAGCTATTTAAGACACTTTTAAAATGCGTTATTATATTTTTATGGACTGTAACATCTTCTAATTCATAACAATTAATAAAGAATAATAATTAATTAATTATAATGATAAAATCCATTAATGACTTTATTTTTGCAGGGACACCAAATGTACCCGCCATTATACATATATTACATAAAATTATGCTGAAAGCAGTTTTGCTTAATTTAAAAATTGCAATTGTCAAAAACAGTGCTCCTTAATATTTTTGAGAAAACTGTGACACATTTTTGGGAAAAGTACAAAAGAATGGCATGTAATATATTTTTGTATTTTTTTACATTGTAAAAGTTTTTGCTGTCACCCATCCTTAAGCTCATTTCAAATATAATTCAGATTAAATTCTAAATAGCCAGTAAATGTTTATGTTTCCATAAAAATATATGAGGGAACACTTAAACTTAAACGAAGTATAAGTATAAAGTATAAGGCATAATAAAAGTAGTTTAAATGCATTAATTTTGTATTATTGTAATGCACGTATAATGCATTGTACAATCTCATAATTGTAAACGCAATTAATACATTATAGCACTGATCAATTCAGTGTTACACTATGCTTTTAAAAAAGATATCATGTGTTACAATGAACACAAAGGCTTAAAGTAAAATGTTACCAAATATGAAAAAAAAAAGAGTCTTGTTTCTTTTATTTTGACACTGGACATCTTCACAGTTCATCCACATGTTGTGAGGAATAACTGTTAATCTTTTTATTTCCAGGTGTTCGTGGTCAGATGGTCCAGATGGACAGCAGTAAGTCAGGTTTTGTGGGCTCGCAGGTAGAGCTCCGCTGTCAGTTTGTCAACAGCAACCCACCTGTAAAAATCTCACAGGTCACCTGGCAGAAGCTGGTCAACGGCTCTAAGCAGAACGTCGCCATCGCCAATCCGGCCCTGGGGGTGTCAGTACTGAGCCCCTTCAAAGAACGTGTGCGCTTCAAGAACCCCGCCGTCCGTCAGCGCACACCTTCCCTGGAGGACACCACCATAGTCTTTAACAAACTAAAACTGACGGATGAATCCAGCTACATCTGCGAGTACACAACCTTCCCAGCTGGCAACAGGGAGAACATGGTTAATCTCACTGTTTATGGTATGTAATGCTGCTGTTCTAATACCAAATGTAAAGCTGACCATCAATACAACAAAAATGAAAATTTTTTTACTTCAGATGAGTTTTAAGAGTTAAATAACATAAATTTCAGTGGGCAAGTAAAGATATAAAGGTATATGTCATGCAGGATGTTTGTTTCTTCAATGGAATTCAGCATTACTTACTCATCAAATGTTTTGGTTATGAAATTAGTGAAACTTTTGATTTCACAGAAGAGTAATTTCAGGTTATATTGCATCATTTTCCAATTTGAGAGGCCTTTGTTTTTTCAAAATGTTTTCCATGAAAACTGATTACTATATAGCACATTGCAGTTCTTAATGAAAAAAATAAAAACACCAATAAGCTGAAAAGCTTGCAAAACATAACGCGGCACAGTTATTACAGTAATCCAGTGTTTGTCTGCAGTGCATGAAATATTCCAGTGTTCTAAGTCTTCGGTGTTGTATATGTCCTGCAGCTCGCCCCATGATCCAGATGAGTCTTTCCACACCCTCAATAGTGGCGGGAACCAAAGATCTGAAGATGACTGTTGCCACGTGCGTTTCTGCCAATGGGAAGCCACCCAGTGTGATCACATGGGAAACTGATTTAAATGGAGAATCCAACACCCAGGAGATACGCAACCCTGATGGGACTGTTACAGTGCGCAGTGATTACCTGGTGGTTCCGAGTCGAGAAATACACCAACAGCTGCTCACCTGCGTCTCCACATATAATGAAGAACAATACACAGACAGTGTTACTCTCAACATTCAGTGTAAGAAACCAGCTATACACTACTGTTCAAAAATCTGGGGTCAGTAAGATGCAAAAATAATACTTATTCAGCAGGGATTCATTAAATTCATCTGCATTGTTCTAAATAAATACTGCTGTTATTTTTTACTTTGTATTCATAACAAAATATGAAACAAAGTCTCTTATATTATTATCTACATTAAGCAGCACAACTGTTTTTAACATTGACAATAACACATTTTTTTTCTTGAGCACCAACTCAACATATTAGAAATGATTTCTGAAGGATCATGTGACACTGAAGATTGATGTGGCTGTAGAAAAAATAAGCTTTGTCATCACAGGAATCATTTTAAAATGCATTTAAATAGAAAACAGTTACTTTAAATTGTAACAATATTTCAAATTATGTTTAACCATGATTAACCAGCTGCCTCAAATCATTCTATTGCCCTGTTAGAGCTAAGAAACTCCCCCTTAAATATCGGCGACTTCCACTCCTTAGCATCTTCATTCTTTGCATCCCTCCACCACCCCTTACTACTTCTTGACTAGGGACTAAGCCAGGTTTCTCTACCACGCAGAGTTTTGGTTCCTTGTCAGCATCATCTTTTGGCTTGCTTAGTCGGGGACACCTGGTTTCTAGCAACCTTAGACATCTCACTTCTGGTTGATGAGAAGTGGGAACTTTTTTTTTGAAAAAGACTATTATTTTTAGAAAACTTACAAATCCCCACACTTTTGATACAGCATACATTTCATTTATTACAAGTCACTTTCAATTTGATTTTATTTTTTCATTATTTAACTTTAAATATATTATCAAGGGTTCTCTATTAAAATAATTTTATATAATAAATCTATTCTCTTTTCTCCTTGTTTCCAGATGAACCAGAGGTGATGATAGAAGGCTTCGATGGGAACTGGTATTTGAACAGAGAAAATGTCCAGCTCACCTGCTTGGCTGAAGCCAACCCATCCATCTCAGTGTTTCAGTGGAGATAGTATGTCATTATAACATTTTATTGCTCTGTTAAAATACATTGAAATGGATGCTCTTAAAATATACTGTAGCCTAAACTACTGAATGTTGATTAGCACAGAAAAATAATTGCAGCTCTGTTTACAATGCACTTAAAAAAGTCTAATGGCTATACTTTCTGGCTATACATGTGTTTTTAACATTTATTTATTGTACAGTGCCTCGGCCCATAGACATCCAGTGTACTATAAACACAGTTATTGAGGGTTAAGCCAAAATTATTTTCATGAAAAATTTGAGTCAGGTATACAAGTAATTTCACTTTTCAATATTAATTCCAGGACACTCATCTATCATATTGAAAACATTGTTACAATTCTTTCAGTTTTAACTTTCGTGCTTGACCTGATGAGCCGTTCTCTCTCCAGCTTGAATGGAACTATGCCAAGTACAGCCGAGCTTCGTGACGATGTGCTGATCTTTAAAGGTCCTGTAACCTATGACCTCGCAGGCACTTACGTCTGTGACGCCAGCAACAGCATTGGCACAGGCTCTGCATCCGTCGAGGTCATAGTCACAGGTGTGTTGTTTACTATTCCTACTCAACTGTGAAAGCGAGTGGCTTTACTGCTTCCGTGCTTGTGGATACGCATTTGAAGTTTTTTGTCTTTTGCTTTTTACTCTTGAATGCCTCTGAAACATCTCCTAATAAGCATGATCATGCCATTGTTTTGTCAATAAACAATGTAGACATTCACTGCCTGAAATGTGGCTGCTCGCTCTCCTTGCCTTTATATTTTTCTTCAGCCCTCAGGTGTTTCGCTTTGATTAACTTGCTTGCTGGTGCAGCACTTTGCATGTGGCTGCAAGTTATCTGCACGTAGCTCCTGAATGAACCTTTGTCTATGAGGATCTCTTGAGTCATATTTTTCTCTTTGCATGCTGTGAGCGTAAGGTGTGGTCTATAGAAACTGCATGCTTACATTTACTTGTGTGTACACGCATGTGTCGTTCTGGCCTGCTGCATGGTTCAGTCTCTTTGGCGTAGTGATGGCACCTGAGATTTCATTACATGGTCTTCCCTGTTCCAAGTTCCTCTTTCTACCCATGTTGCGTTTTTAAAGACCTTGTGAAATCGAAATTCTCTGACCTTGACTAAGAGTGCTGTGGCTTTTAGTCATTGTCCATTTTGCTAGAGTACTCTTATGCCTTTATAACATTTATTTTAGCTTTTAGTACTTTGAATTTCCCATTCAAAGGTTTGGGCTCTGTGAAGTTTTGTTTTATTTTAGTTATTTTATTATTTTGCTTTATTTGAAAGAAATTAATACTTTTATTTACTGAGATTAAACTGATCAGAAATTACAGTAAAGACTTTGATGTTGCTATTTATTCTATTTGTAAATAATGCTTTTCACTGAAAAAAAGGTCAAAAATTTCAAGAAATGTTTATTTGGCACCGAAACTGCATAATTTCTAAAGGATCATGTGATACTGAAAACTGGAGATGTCTGTTGAAAACACAAGAATACATTTTACTATATATTAAAATACTTCAAAATATTACTGTTTCCCCTAAAATAATAAAAAATCTTTCCATCCCCAAACTTTTGAATGGTTGACGAACAAATAAAGGATTGTTTAAGGTAAATATACAAGTCATGTATGATCTCACTTCCTGTTTCAAAAGGAAATACACAGAAATAAAACTGCACACAAGGTCTTTAACGACTCCATTCTTCATTTTGGTAACTGAGGTGATGTCTTTCCTTACCCAGAATTCCCTAGCTATCCACACGAGGTGTCTCAGGAGCCACAGCAAGCTTTTGCCATCATTGGTGGAGCTGTTGTTTGTGGCACAGTACTGTTGGCTGCCATTACGCTCCTGGTAGTGTTTTTATATCGCCGGAGATGCATGTTTAAAGGAGATTACAGTACCAAGAAACAAATCCTTGGAAACGGTTACAGCAAGGCTGGCATCGTGCCGTCACACCCCTCATTGCCTCACAGTCTGACCTTCTCCGAAGACTCAGATGAAGAGAAGAAGATGGAAATCTACAGAGGCACCAGTATCTTAGGAAGAAGCGTTCAGGAATTCAACTGCCATGAAAGCCAAATGAAGGCCTACCACATGGGACTGATCGAGGACCATGAGAGATGCGGACATAGTGAGCAGACTTACATTTATGATTATGGATCTGAGGTGGAGGTCTCAGTGGACATGATTCCTCAGATGGACGGCTCTGTCATTTCTAAAGAAGAGTGGTATGTGTAGGACTCGAGACTTTGATCTTCTCAGCATGGGCTTTTCAGCATCTTCTTGTTCCTTCTCATCTTCTTCCTTTTGAAGAGCAGGCTTTGGGATCCACAATGACAATAGATCCGATTCATCTTGAGGACATTGTTGACATAAAAATCCAAACTGACGATGGATGTTTGGAGACTGACCTGGTCATGCTGTTGACTTTGCCTGATAAAATGTCTCTGTTTCAAAACCTAGTGAGCTGTTTACAGCAGCCGTTGTAATTATGCATAGACATTTGCATACATTTTAGCCAAATTCTAAATCAGCACTAAAATCTCTCAGATAGAATGAAATAATTATAAGTTTTATTTTATTTTATTTATTATTTGTTTCATTTGCGCAAAAACATTTTTCCTTGTAGCATCGCAAAAGTGATGTTGAGTCACTGGTCTCACGTGGATGAGTAATTAATGACAAAGTTTTCATTTTTGGGTGAACTAACCCTTTAAGTTCCAGTAGGAAATTTACTAAAATACCTTCATCAAACATGAGGGTTTTTGAAAAGTGGTGTTAGCTTTACAACATGCTATCTTAAATCTGTATTGGAATCCTGCTGAAAAAAACCCAGCTTAAACCAGCCTAGAATGGTTAGATGGTCTTAGGTGGTTGTAGCTGGTCATTCCAGGTGGCCAAAAGCCCTCTAAAACCAGCCTGTTGAGAAGTTTGGTCAGATGTGAAACCAGGCTGGTTTCAGCTTTTTTTTTTTCTGCAGGGATATTGGCTGTAAATTGTGTTAGAACTGCAGAGTGGTTTTTTTATGTGACACACTTCTATGACTTAATTGATCACCTAAATTGATCACTTTCAGTGTTGTTTAGGTGATGTTGAATCACAAGGCTTTGTTACAGTGTTATTAGCTTAGCAACATGCTAACTTCAAACTCTTCTGAAATATATTGTGATTTGCGTTTTTCAGGACAAAACACAATTTAAAGTTTCGATGGCGTCCCAATCAGTTATTTTCCATTACGTCTATAGGAAACTGACTCACTGGGTTTTGTAACAGAGTTTAGTATAACAAATACTAGGCATTTATTTGGAAGAGAATACATGTCTTGACAGTGCTGTTGTACTGAGAAAGAATTTTCGCCTTGGGATAGTGTTTACTTAAGAGCAGTTGAAACTTCACCTTTAAATTGTGAACATCTTTCACTGTGTATATAATTTTGTGCATGATTCATAGAAACCTTGAATTGTTTTGTCAGAGACTGTGTTTTTGTTTATTGAAACAGAACAGTGAATTTCTGGTTGCTGTAATCACAGGTTGTATAATACAGTACAACAAACTACACTGCAGTAGTAAAATACCACCTATAAAGAATATAAACGTGTACATAAACAATCACACAAGTAAAATATGGCTGTAGCTTTTAAGAGTCAGTGATCCAATGCATGTCTCAGTGGCTACAATCTACAATATGACTTCTTGTTTGATATTTGAAGTTATTTAAGATGTTATAAAAACATTGTACTATATAAGTGCTTTGCAATGCTAAATTATTTCATTTTTATGATGCAGAGGAACAAACTGGTTGAATGTTACATTGGTCTTTTGCAATTGGTGTTCAGTTAAAGTACTGTACTTCCATAATGTGCTGTAAAATTTCTAATACAATGTGTTTTGTGCTAATTGGAAAGATTTATGAGTGTTTTTTTTTTTCTTTTGTAAAGAGGTCATTTTCACAATAATGATAGAAACTGCCCTATTGGTCCAGTAACAGAAATTGACATTGCTTAATTTATTCAGGAAACTCCCAATGTGTTTTTGCGTCCTTTATGAGTTAAACCTCATTATGCTGCCAAGAACAACATATTCAGATATACAGTGTTGGGTTTTGCCATTTTCCTGTAATTTGTATTTATTGTGAAACGACAAGTGTTAATAAGTCTTGTGAATGACGTAAATAAAAATGTATAAATATATTCAGTTACGATCAAGATACAAAATGTACCTATAAGTGGCTTCTTCGTCTCATTTTGAATAATGTTTTGCTTCTAATATATCCGAATCAATAAATGAATAAGCACATTTTCCAAGCAGAGCCATTCAGTCTGATCAGGACATTCTTTGTGGTGTCAGTCACTCACCTGAGGTTGGCTATTGTTTGTTTCGAGGGCACACATTATGCCATTAACATCTTTTAAAGCCATTAGAGCACTGCACGACAAATCCCCTTTTTCACTAGCTGGCATTTACAACATTGTTATTTTATGTACACAGTGACCTAAGGGAAAGCTCCCATTAATCCCTTCCATGGCGGTCCCATTTGTTGGTATGGTGTTGTTGGGGTTTGCACAAAAGAAGGGCATGAGATCCGGATGTGTGGGTTTTTTTCTCATCAACACAAAACAATAGGACTAGGGCCATACAATAGAGCTATTCTCGTTAATGTTTGAGCGGAAACATGTTTCAGAGGCATGTCAGGTTTCAGAGTCAATGACTTGATGTGTTATGTAGTGTATATGGTGGAATTAGCAAGGAGATGCCCAACATGTATTTTTCCTTCAGAGAAACCCCAGCCACTGAGCGCTGCAGAGAGGGTGATGGGTGTCCTTGGATGGGTGATTGCACTGGGCATCATCCTCAGTATAGCTGGCACAATATATTTGGTCAAAAAACAGCAGCGGCTCAAACATGCAGGGTCAGACAATGATTCGTAAGTATACAAATCAGTAAAATGCTACACTTGCAAGGATATATGTATGAAAATTATATATTTTATTTTTGAGGCCTCAATAATTCTTTTTATTATAATTTTTTTATATCATTAATTATATTAATTAAAATATATATATATATATATTAACAAAAAGTTTTTATACTGAATGTGCAATTTTTTATCATATTAAAGTCTATGCATATATATATATATATACACTCACCTAAAGGATTATTTGGAACACCATACTAATACGGTGTTTGACCCGCTTTCGCCTTCAGAACTGCCTTAATTCTATGTGGCATTGATTCAACAAGGTGCTGAAAGCATTCTTTAGAATATTGGCCCATAAAACATCCCCCACTCCATTACACCACCACCACCAGTCTGCACAGTGGTAACAAGGCATGATGGATCCATGTTCTCATTCTGTTTACGCCAAATTCTGACTCTACCATTTAAATGTCTCACCAGAAATCGAGACTCATCAGACCAGGCAACATTTTTCCAGTTTTCAACTGTTCAATTTTGGTGAGCCCGGTGGGGTCTTCTGCTGTTGTAGCCCATATGCCTCAAGGTTGTGCGTGTTCACAAATGCTTTGCTGCATACCTTGGTTGTAACAAGTGGTTATTTCAGTCAAAGTTGCTCTTCTATCAGCTTGAA
>JAUMHQ010000033.1:1886650-1899995 GCA_032361165.1 Enteromius paludinosus | reverse complement strand
ATTTGCCATCTCGAAGCGAGATTCCTATTCGTCGGTCACCGACGTGACTCGGAGTGACCGACTGATAGGGAACTGATTTGCGCTAATCACATAACTCAGATTATGAACTATTTGTATGAGTGCATGTGTGAGCAGTGAAGCAGGTCTTGAAGGATAAAACAATAGATCTAAACTATCGTATCCATACTATTTTAGACATTTCAGATTGTGAAATGTTAGTTGAATATATTCATGATTGATACGATGAACTGATATCTGTGGTTAGTCTGAGGGGAACCGCATCCACAAAAAAAACAATAACCATAAACAAGTGTTCACTAACATTCAACAAAAATATTATTTGTATGCATAAACAATGACCATGTTTTATCTATCGCATAATTTTCATTGGTATCTGTGTATAGTATATGGGTGTGCACCCCTGCGTTCTTAACTGTCGTTCCTTGTGTGTTTACGCACTTTACATGGAAGCGTAACATGAGAAACTCATGAATGAATGTAGGGAGCACTCTGTTTCCTCGGCTTGGCTGAGCTGTCGAGGATGGAAACACACACACACACACACACACACACAAATTCTGACCTCAAACCCAGAGAGGGATGAGCTCAGAGAAGAGCTGGGATCTGTGATTAAAGTGCATCTCCTAAGGCCCTGATGAACCTGGCTAACTAACCTTGAAATCCATATTTTGAATATATTAACTGCACATTAGTCACATCCTACCTTTATATGCAGTCTCTGCATTAAAACATTTTGGTAGTTAGACATGTATTGCATGGATGGATAAAATTCTCACATCCAGACTGAAAAAAATATGTCTTATATAATTCATTAATACTATAAGATCATTATTAAAGTGCTGTCATTTATTAATAGCGGCTCTTTTTTATTTATCTAAAAGAATAAATCATTGTGTTGTTTTTTTCTTTCTCACTGCGTGTGATGGAATGCAAGAACGGCCATCCATCCTGCCACCTTCAATAATATATGAGACACAGCTATCATTGTGTCATCCTAAACCTTTCTACTCCAGTCCACTGTATTCTTGTACATGGAGGGTACTGTGAATTATTCAAGCTAAATCAGTTTAGAAAGACTCAGCTGTCTCATTCTCTCACTGAGCCTGTGGACTTCGTCAGTAATCATATGCTCGGAGAGATCGCATAATATTTCTCTCTCTCTTTTATCATTATTTTGGGGACAGTTATTGTGCTTTTTTACATCTTGGTCACGGCATTGGATATGAGAGTCATGGCACCATGTTCCACAGAGTTTTAGGGGTGCCTTACATCTGCCTGTTTGTTTTATTTCTACCCCTCTACCTTCAAGGTAAGATTATTAACCATTTTTTTTTACATTCTGTTCAGTGCTGTCAACTAATTCTTACAATCATATATTTGTTAACTGTTCCACTTGATTTTTTTAGTGTTTGCACATATATATACACACACAGTATATTCACATTGTCAAAATGCAAATGAAAAGAAATCCACTCATGATGTACCCTTTGCTATTTAATTGAGGCTAATAATAACTTGGAGCACTGTCACCTTCGAAATTTTGTTTGTGCTCCTCCAGGCGTAGAGATCTTGGACCCAGGGCAGGTTGTATACAGTGAGACCAGGACCAATGGTGTTGTGGGACGAGGTGTGATCTTGGAGTGTGGCCCAACGTTGCCCGATGTCTACATATGGGGCTTTACCAAACCAGGCACAGACACCATCCGTGCCATTGTGTACAACTTTGGAAAGGGTCCTAAGATACAGAAATTAGCCAATGACTTGGGTAATCTGACAGTAATCAGCAACAGCGCCTCTCTGTCGATAGAGAAGCTTCCTCTGGCTGCAGAAGGAGTGTATACCTGCCAGGCACTGTATGATACCCTTGAAGGAGCCAAGCTGTACTACTACTATGTATTTCTGCGTGTTTTAGGTCAGTGGTAATTGGGTGTTGTCTGATCTAAACAATGGCTAAATTACTTACAGGTTTATTCATGTTGCCCCTGATATTTAGAGTCCTCCAGAAACCCTAAATTATCAGCATATGTTCGTCTTAAGTAGCATTTACATCAAAACTGTTGTTATATTGCTAGTTGAGTATTCAGTAACTACTTAAGTATAAGTTATAATGATATTGGCATGAACTGTTTGATGTTAAAGTCTGATAAATGAATAGATATAAAGATCATTTTCATGAACCAACTATATTTCATTGCTAGTGAAGTTAGCATATTTTATGACCACTCTTTCGTGGTTTATCAGTAACAAGGCTCCTATTTGTAATTACTTCAACAGTGCCAGTGACCAAACCTTACATTGTGATGAGCGACTCTTCACCAGTGGAGGGCACGGCAGTGACCATGCGCTGTGGCCTGGAGAACGGCACGGGGCCTATTAATTACATATGGGAACAGGAGACCCGGGAAAGCCAGCTCACCACTGTGGCCGAGATCTATGACGACAACCAATTAAATCTCACTGATGTCAACCGAAATCACACTGGATGGTACAGGTGTATTGCCAGCAACCAGGTCAACCAGCAGCGCAGTGACCGAGTCTGGCTTGACACCATTTGTAAGAGACTCCTAAATAGTCTTTGAAACACACAACAAAATCTGATGCAACATATCGTTTTAGTGTGCAATTTCAAGAGGTAAATATCTCTGTCTCATTTCCAGTTGGTCCAGACCAGCCTCAGATCGATGTCACCCCTTATTCAGTGACGGAGCGGGGTTATTCTGCCCTGGAAAGAGAGACGGTTTCTCTCCTGTGTCAAGCTTCTTCTAATCCCCCAAGTCAGTACGTTTGGTTCTACAACAACTCCCAGGTGTATGCGGGTCCCCAGTACACCATCACCAGGATCCTCCGCATGCACACGGGCCACTACGCATGCCTGGCTCAGAACACTTACCTCAACACCCGCTCCAGGAAAACCATCACCCTCACCGTCTACTGTGAGTGCTCCCACAAACCTCTGCCTGGATTCTGGTGGCCACATTGCAACCTACCCTTCTATAGCTTCCTCAAGTTTCCTTCTGAAATTTCTTGCATTTGCTTCCTCTTACACCTGTTCCTTCACACTAACACACTCACACGAAGGTACAGACAGTTACGTACACAAAGGTGTCAGACTTCCAGAGTGGCCGATTGTGGACGTGCATCTGGAGGAGGTGAAGGACAGTTCTGAGAGCTGAAGGTATACAGCTGGTGTGATTGTTTCTGTGCTATGACAAGTCAAGAAAGCCCAGGAGGTCTTGTATTGTTTTGTCATAACACCTCAATCTCCCCTTCATGCCTTGAATGTACATTTATTCTTGACTTACCGGGGTACTAACAACCCCAACGATACTGTATACTAACACAGCAACACCTTCTCATGATATGACTTAAAATTCGGCTCAGTTGTAGCTTGGATGATAAAGCAGATCCTAATGGGTGATGTTTTTAACAGATACCAACGCAGTAGTTCTGAACTTTCTAGAAGTCGAATAGCTGTTACCACTGAGTAGATGAATAATAGACACCTAATCCGACCTCTTCGTTTGGCTCAATTTCAGGAACACTTCTCTGCCTCTATCAGTTTCCTAAATTGGCCCAAATCACCTAAGATCTATTTCACTGCCCTGTGTTACACAATCGTTTTGTTCCCACAGATCCTCCAGATGGCGCTCCGACTTGCTCAATCCTACCAGTAAACAATCACACTGACCTGGCCCTCCAGTGTACCTGGGAGGGTGGTATCCCTGCAGCCTCTTTGAGATGGGCTCCATATGTGTTTGGACAAGGGAGCGAGGGCCTCACAAACATCACCAAGATTCAGAAAGGTCAAGAGACAGCAAACAACTCCATCTTCATCTGCCAAGGCTCCCACATCGCATCGAATGAAATCAAAATCTGCAGCATCAGAACTTGTAAGTGTAAAACCAGTATCACCTTGATTCATTTTGACATCCACAAAAGGTCAGTAAATAGTTTCTACATTCCCTTTATCCCAGGGATGCCCTACGGTGAACCAAAGTGTTCTGCATATGCAACTCGAAACAACGAGTACCTAATGCTGTCCTGCTCCTGGGAAGGTGGATTTCCTCGAGCACTGGTTTGGTGGTCCTCCAGCTTAGGGGACATGCAAGGCACTTCTGAGGAGAGTGCAAATATCCTGGTTTTGCGGTCAAGTGCTACCTACAGTGGCAAAGCTTTTGTATGCCAAGCAAAACATCCATTGACCAAGGAGACCAAACAGTGCGTTTTAAAACTAGGTAAGAAAGGTTTAATCATTATTCTTACGTCTATAAAACAATCCTTTAAAAACTGTCCTTTCTTTCTGTCTTCAGAGGCACCAGTCCTAGTGACCCAGCGCAGTTTGATGACCGTCTATGAGGGCAGTGATGCTCAACTCACCTGCATCTTGAGTAGAAACTACCCTGTCACAGAGATCACCTGGTTTAACAACCTGAAGCAGCATGTGAATGAGATTCCTAAGAAGTACGTCCTGGAGCGAGCTGCTGCGTGGACCAATTTGACAGTGCGGGAAACGGACAGCAACACAGACAGTGGCCATTACTGGTGTTCAGCTACCAATGCAGTCGGTGGGGCAGAGATCCCCATTACGCTGATGGTGAAGAGTAAGCACGGCTTTAAATATTACACCAACACATCACACTACACTCTACATGATTTCAATTTTACCGTTTCAATTTTCAGGGTACCCAATGCCCCCAAATATAAGCATCAGTAAGATCATTTACAACAGTCGTCAAAAGACTGATGTCGACCTAGAGTGGAGGCTCCTGACTGAGGGTAACCTCACCGGGTTTTTCATCGAGCACCAGAGGCTCCCTGAACCTGTGAAGAAAAGAAACGGTGACCTTCCCTGGCTGAAACTGGCAGATCTTGATTATGATTCCCGAAACTACCAAATTAACAATCTGGTGCCCAGTGGAGCCTATGTTTTTCGTGTTACTGCCATCAACCACCTCACCATTGGAAACCCTTCAGAGATAAAGAGCCCAGGTGAGAACACTTACAAAGGCATTGAATATCAGTGCATATCTAAAGATGGATTACACAGTCACAGAAAGAAGGCAGGATATAATTTGATGCTGTTAGAAAACGTCGTAAGATTGGAGTGTTTTTTTTTTCTTTTCTTTACAACTCACTGCAAACCTAACGCTGTTTTTTGTTTTGTTGTCCATTCAGGTGAAATGAACAATCACTTGACCACTTCCATACCCACACATCTCCTTTCTTCTGTTCCTTTCCCTCTTACATGATCTGTCTGTTAACCTGCCCTTTGATCTTTCCTGAGGTTATTTTTCTATTCATCTCGTTCTGTCTGATAACTAAAGAAAGTGCGTATAAGCTAAAACAACAAATTAACCAAAGGAAAAAAACAAACAGCACTATAAATTACAATTGTACATTATTATGTAGTAAGCTCTTATGACGATATCCAGTTGCCATGATAAACTATATGCTATTGTGCCACTGATTTTGTGAAGCTGAAACAGGTATACTGTCTTCCAGCCGACCCTCCCTTCAATGCCTACCCAGCTGTGATCGGGGCAGCCATCGGGGGCATGATCATAGCCACAATAATCACTATACTGCTCTTCATGTATGTGGTACGCAACCGCAACAATAACCCACGTGAGTTACGCATCTTTAATGTTTTAAGAAATCAAACATTGGTCGGTTAACCCTGTTGCACCACTTTTTAACCACTTTCACACTTTACAGGGCTTCATGACTTGATATTTGGAAGGTATGTTTAACCATTTTTTTTTTAATAGGTATTTGATTTTTTTCTTTACTTCTTAATACTTCTTTAATACCATTTATGCTTTTCAGGCAGAACAGTCAGTCTAGAGAGAACATTAACTTTCCGGAGGATGAGGGTAGTGGAACAGCAGAGGGGGAGAGAGATACAGGACAACCAAGTCAATCAGTTAGTCCAGGTACCTCATGCTGTTGGCACTTGTTCATCCAACTCATAAAAATTTTTGAATGTTTCACTTAACAACTTTTTTTTTTCTTGCAGCAGCATCAATGGCACTGCCAAGGCCAACCGCAACACCTACAAACCTTCCACCAGGCGAGGAGCCAGTCAACGTAACCATTACTGTCATGGCCTCAAGCTAAAGACAAAGCTGAAAAATGTTATACTAATATAAATGAAAAAAAATTCAATTTAAATACCAGCTTTAGATTAGCTAACTGATTTTGGTATAACTAAAATACAAGCACATTTTGATAATTAACAGCAGGATTGCTGTAATTTTGCTACATTTAACCATTCTTGTGAGGTAATACGAAGTACATTTTTAGCAATCTTTCTACATAAATACACACTATTTGAGCACCTTTCAAATGCACCTTCTATGTGTCTATTTACAATGAACTAAACTGATTTCAGTTGCTTCTAAATAACAGTGGATGAGATAAACCAATCATTTAAACATACAACGACTGATACTTTTCAACAAATGGTCTTTATAAAGCAAAAGGCACTCTTTTTTGAACTCTCGAAATTTAATAAAATCAATTGTTGAACACAACTGGATGTTAATTGTCTAGAAGGAATTGTCCAAAGCAAGTTGCACTATGGTCGTATTACACGCTATAAGAGTGTTTCCTTTCTACTTTTTTCACATTTAAACATCTAATGAAGCCAAACAGCATTATTAATAAACAGATTTATTTTCAGTTTTGTCACATTCAGAATCTTACATCTTGTCAAGAGTCAGAAACGAAACCTTATCTTCATAGTAACAGAACATGAATGAACTTAAGTAGAGAGCTTCTTCTCATTCTTTCACGCAAAAATCAGAACAACAGACAAACACAACTACAAACATTTAAATGTGAACACGTTCAACGATGATAAAACAACTTAGTGTACCTATGTACGCATGTGAGAAAGCAGACTTTGCATGTGAAAATGCGGACGTGCATCAATTCAAAGGCAAAACCTTTTGGTTACTAATAATGTCAGACAGCTTCTGTTTTAGTTTCAGGAATATCCTCTTAAATTCCAAACCGTCCCCCTAGAACACAAAAGAATAGTTTAGAAGACATTGACATCATCAAATTAATAATAATGAATCGACAAATCAATCATTAAAATTAATTAAAAAAAAACTATTTTTCATCTAAAGATTCTAACTTACAGTTAATTTAGATGCATGATGAAATTTATAACTAAAGAGGATAGAAGTAATACAATGGTTGGTGTTGTTTTCACCTTTGACAATCGGAAATCTACTAAAATGCGTTCCTCCATTTCCAGGAAGTGCACCATGAAGATCAGCTTGTTATTGCGGCGATCCATTGTGGACACTGTTGCCTATGAATCAAAAGAGAGAAAAGGAGACAAGATCAGTGCATTGTAAATTTCATGATTTAGTGCTAAGGATTTCATATGCTTTAAATGGTTTCAACCGATTGTTTTATTTGCTTACCTGATTGGCGCAGCTCTGTTTCCATGTGTGACCCATAGCAATGCAGGCATCCCGGAGGGCAATGCAAGACGGTTCTGCTTTTACTGTAGTAAAGAACCTAGTCATCCTTCTCACCAACCGCTGCCACGGGCTCTGAAAAAATAAATAAATGAACAATTATTTAATAAAAATTCATTATTTAGGAACTAATAAAAATTACATATAACCTATTAAATCAAGCCAGATTACAACAATAAAAGTGCCATGGAACGGAAACATTTTTTTTTTAACGAAGTAACAGACATAAAGTGAACATGTACAAAATAAGTTACAACAAAGCAAAATAATATCATTAATACTGAGATTATAGATTAGGTTACCTGGCTGGCACCCGGGGTGCCAAGCAGCTGGCTGCCCAGCAGCATGTGGTCAGGACAGGTAGGCTGTGAAAAGCTGACACTGACATCAGTGTGCACCGTGACCTCCTTCTCCTCCCACAATCCCTGCGGCTCAGGCTGAGAGCTGGAGATCTGTGCTCTGTCATCACTGCAGAAACACACAGGTTGTGATGGATTTACTGTACAATTTATATTTGTACTAAAATATCAAGGCAGCTGTCTTACTGACCTGTTTTTTCTTCTCAGCTGCGAGAGCTCAGAATCAGCTCTGTGCATCTTGGTTACTGGTGCGTCACTCTGTCGTTTTACTGCTGTGGTCAAAAATTCAGATGCCGAAAAAAAATCATAAACATTTTTTTTTTTTCAAAACTAAAAGTAATTAATGAGCTGATCTTTGAAAGCAGTACCAGATTTGAAACTTCTGCTAAACCATCTGTGTTTCTTAATTTCAGGAATGCTGAACCTGTCCTCTGGTTTATGTAGTAATATCTTAGACAGCAGACCTGACAAAGGAAATAAACCACAAACTTTTTAAACATGTTCTGTGTATCAGGTGTTCGGTATGGTCTAAAATTAACACAGAAAGAAAATTTAAATAAGCACTGAAATACACTCAATTAAATAACTCTTAAGAAGCTTACTCAGTGGAACAGCATCAATTTTCTTCCAGGGTGTGAGGTAGGTTTTCTTCTCTAGCCAATCCAAATACTCCTGACAGTTTTCACTCGGCTGGTCCCATGGTAACTCTATGAAAACAATTTAGCTTCCTATAACTAAACGCTCAACAAAGACTCAGTCTCTGAGACACACACACAGAATACTGAAGTCTTACCTCCAGCTAACATTGCAGTGAGCACAATGCCACAAGCCCAAGTGTCTGCAGGTTGAGCGTGGAATGCGGAGCGTGACATCAGCTCAGGGGCAACATAGGGCAGAGTGCCGCACAAACGGTTCAACGCCCGCTCACGGCCACGGTGGCGGAACATGGTAGCCAGTCCGAAATCAGAGATCTTCAGATTATCTGAAAGAAAATATAAATAGGATATATACAAATTTGATTTCATTATGGTGCAATATTTAGGTGTTCTACTTATTATAGTACTGTACTGTTAAATGCATTACCTATTAAAATTAGTTTAATCTCATTATCATTCCCTAGTAAAAAAAACAAGACATATCAAGTCTTTATAATAAACATTATATGGAGTACTACTTGTCCACAATGCACATTTCTTAATTAAGCTTAAAATGTTTCTTAATGTCACTATTGATGAGGATTCAACAATCTTTAACAAAATCTGAATGCAAGATATTTAAAGTGTACCTAAAGTATACTTGCAATAGTTCCACTTTAGCGCAATCAAATATACTTTATTATATCTTTGGTTGGACTTCAATGCTTCCACACAATTACATTAAGTACAAAATTAGTGATTTAAGCATACCAGTTTAGCATACTACAAGTACAATTTTACTTATAATATACATTGCATGAAATAAATGTTTTTCAAATACACTAAGGTTCTATATATGTTTTTTACCATTTTATTTCTATCTTTTTTTTTTTTTTTTTTGCGTTCTTCCCCAGCACTGTTTTGTCCGATGAAGGTCACAAGACCCCAGAAGATACAGCTCCTTAGATATTATTATTTAGGTGTGTCAAAAGCTATCACTCTTACATATGTTAGCATGGCTGGAACATAGCACTGACCAAACAGGAGTCAGAATTTAACACAAGCCCGTTCAGATGTACCTTTGTCATCAAGAAGAATGTTCTCAGGTTTTATGTCACGATGTGTAATCCCAACACTGTGAAGATATTCCTGTAAACGAGAGAGAAATCTAATTTTACAACAAAGGTTGCAATAGAGTGAAAACCGTTCACAAACATTCCAGAGTCAAAATAAAACGAAATCACCAAACTGACACTTACTACACCAGCTATTAGCTGCTGAAAAAACCTGTGCGCTTCCTTTTCTGGCATCCCAACGTCTGGCTCTGTCAGAATTGGAAACAGACTACATTTTCAGGAGAGTCTTCAATACTTGGTCATCACAAACATTCAGACACCAGCAGATCTACATTATACTGGACCAAAAAAAAGCTCATAAAATTAATATGCGACCCTGGACCTGAAATTTTGGGCCAGATCTTCAAAATTGAGTTTTATACATCATCTATACGCTTTTCATTGATTTACGGTTTGTAAGAACAACATTTGAATATCTCGAATCCAACTTCCTTCAAAGCTGACCAAAAAAAAGTCCTTAGCAAGGCATATTACTAAACAAAAATAAAGTTTTAATATATTTACAATAGGATATTTTCAATATATCTACATGGAAAACAATCTTTACTTAATATCCCAATGATTTTTGGCATAAAAATATATATTTCTATAATTCTGAATATATATATATATTTATTTTTTTATTTATTTTTTTTAAATAAGTCATTTAGCTCACCTATTCTGTCAAAGAGCTCTCCTCCGCTACAGTACTCCAGAAAGATGTACTGTGTCGTCCCTTCACTCCTGTGCCCAAAGAAACGTACGATGTTTGGGTGTGAAAGCATCTTGCATATGCAAACCTCCTTCTTCACATTCTCTATACAATCCTTGGCTTTCGCCATGTCCACAACTTTCACCGCCACCGCCTCTTCGGTCTTCTTGTTGACCAGCAGTCGCACCCTACAGTAATTTGAAGTACCGTTAGATTAATACAGTTCATGCCTTGAACGGATCAGGATGAGACTCGTAAAAAGGACACACAGGTCACTTACTCTCCATACGCCCCTTCTCCAAGGGTCTGCACCACATCCCAGTCTTTAACAAAAGGCACAGCCATGACCTGATCTTTGGACACGATTCAGAACATCATTGCGAAGTTGGTTATAAGTAGTACTTCGGGGAAAAAGCGAGCATAAAAACATTTGCACAGAATATAAAAGTTCTGAGTAACGTTAACTGTTTAATAAACAAAATGACACACATGCTGCTAAATAAGTAACATAAGTTACGTTACAGCAAAACGTCAAATTCTATAACCCTGGGCTGTCCGATGTTATTTTCGTGTTATTTTGTCTAATAAACATACCTTACGAATGAGCAATATCAGTTTGGAAGCTGTCCCATTTGATACAGATTGTTAATTTATTCTGCTGGTATATTTACATACACCAGTTATTTGTGCTAAGACAGAAATATCCGCGAGTCTGTCCAAACTTTGGCGCGTTCTGGAGACGTGACATCACCGGAAACGAATGGAGTAGAGAAATTTTAAAATAAAAGCTCAAAGAAGCCGCAACTTTAAAATGCTACATTTCATGATATCCTTTTCGTGTTTTGTTTCAACTGTATTGTAAAACTGTTCAGTAACTAAGAGAATCAAAACCATAAGAATACAAAATAATAGTAATAAAAACACAACATAATATGTCTGATTATTTTTATTATTTTATTTTTGTACAAGCATTTAAAAAGTCAGTTTGGGGGGCTTTATTTTGCATAGTTTCCAAGGCTTTGAAAATTATACAAAATAAAAGCTCGCCTATCACGATGATCAGGGGAAATCAATTCACTTCTTTAAAATTAATGGACATTTTTTGATACGAAAATAATTTTTAAAACATTTAAATGTTGCTGCCCATAATTACTATTTGTCTTAATCACTTATATCTTAAGACAGGAGCTAAAACTGCAAACTGATGTTGTCTGCTGTTGTTATGGCAACAACAGGTCAGTTCCGCAAACACAACTCTTTAACAATTGGAGGATTGTTTCTAAAGCTTAGCAGACATTAAAAAGCGAAGTAAAAAAAAAAAAGGTAAAAATAAATTAATTAATTTGACAGCCATGTTGACAGCCCACCGAATCAGGACACGATGTCGGGAAGTTACTGGACCTGGACATTCAGTGGCATTGGTGAGTTATTAGTTATGCTGGCTTGACTTGACCAATTTGTCAAAGGCTTGACACACCGATTTATTCTTTCTTTCTTTTCTTCAAATTTAGATAAAAGATGAAAAGTTTATCTTTCAAACTATTTAGTCTAGGTCCCCATTAGTCTATTTTATGTTAACAAAGGGTACTGCAAATGTAAATGCATGTAATGTTTTAATGTAGATGTTTGATCATGTGAGTTACATACATATTATTACATTTATTTTACAGTTTTTGTTAATGTGCATCTCAAATATGTTCATTTCAGAGAGCAAAGCCTGCACTATCGAAAGACATAGATGACCTCTTTCTGCGGAAGAGGAAACAGGAGGCCGTACGGAATGAGGTGCTGGAGTTTACCAAGAATCAAAGCACCTGTGATGTAAGAATGAGATGGGAAAGGAACACACAGTGCCGGATTGTGTCGGCCACTATTAGTAGGCGTCTACAGGAAGCAAGAGAGCAGTACCAGATGGACATTGATGAAAGGAGGGAAAGGTCTGAATGGAATAACCTCATAAATGATTAAGAAATCGTCTCATTGTATAGTGTAATAATGACTTTGTCTGGGTCTTTTTGACAGGCTTCGTGAGCTGCTAGAGTCAGAGGAGCAGGAGTTCTTCAGGGAGTTGGAGGCAAAAAAGGAGACAGTGTTGGAGAGGCAAGCTAAGATGCTTGAAAGAGCCAAGACTCTGCGAGAGAGAAGAGAAAGTGAGAGACAGACTCTCGTCGCTGAGAAACTCGACCAGCTCTTCAGGTAGAAGACTGTATTATTAGTGTTCGAACGAACTTGTACTTTGATTCAAACTACGAGATGTTCCATCTTTCTGTGTTTTAGAGAGGAAAGTGAGGAGTTGCGTGCTGTGCAGGTGAGGCGCAGGCAGGACGAGGTCTGCACCGCGCGTGCTGCACAGATCCGTACTAAGGAGGAAGTGCAACGAATGCAACAAGAAGAAGACAGACTGTTCGCCCAGATGTGGGAAAGCGACAGGCTGGCTAAAGATGAGCGACATAACCAGGAGGTTCAGCGGCAAAGAGAGAACAACCTCCAGCAGAAAGAATTCCTGCAGGCACAGATGGAAACAACAGAGCAACAGAGAATACAGGCCAAGCAACTGAAGCAAGAGGAGGCCCAGTTACTGGTATTGATCTTATTATTTAATAGGATGAATCACTCAAATCAAGTCACACTTATTATTAGGGATGCACAAAACATCCGTACCATATAAGTAATTGGGCAATTTTAGACATTTTATGCATTTTTTTTACTGTATCAATTCAGGTATGCTCATTTCTCTTATTATTAAATTTAAATAACCTTAATGGTCACTTCTAATCAGTAAAGTAATTTATTCTTCTGTAATGTTTTAGTTTTTTTATGTATTAATTAATAAAAAAATACTACTTAAATGTTTTGATAATAAATATAATATAACTTTTAAATGATAATCTATTAGTAATAAACTAATAGTATTTATTGCATTTATAATATTAGAGAAAATGTGTGTGTATATATATATATATATATTAGGGGTGGGCATAGATTATTTTTTTTAATCTAGATTAATCTA
>JAUMHQ010000033.1:1844555-1861954 GCA_032361165.1 Enteromius paludinosus | reverse complement strand
ATTTAAAAGAAATACCTGCCTGTAAATGCATCTGTAATTAATTTCTGTACCTACATTTATTAGAGGTCACATTTTCGGGTGAAGTTTGATGACGTAATGACAGAACGTTGAACAATGTTCACGGATGAAAAGCTCATTTAAATCTGTTTATCACCTGACCACCTGCACATGACTATTACTTACACAATGAATAATGTATATGTGCTTACCCGTCTATTAAAACACGCAAGAGCGGAGTCTCTGAGGTTTTCGCGATGCTCTCTCCATACCGGAAAAACGCCACACCGTCACTTGTTCTCGCTTTATTTCGATTACTGTTCCAATACCTTCTTGGCTCGGTTTGTATACATCTACATTTTTTGGGGGATTGTGTAATTGTGATCCGTGATAAGGAAATGCACAGTAAATAACTACCACTTCCGCATTTGTCCATGCGTGTTGCTGTAGTATTCATAAGCAGAAACTGAGAATAGCGCATATTGCGTCATTGATAGGCGACAATGAACCGGGACGGTTCATTATTTAAATCTGGAATTTCTTTGAATTTACAAATCCTACAGAATTTTTGAGATCATGTAAGTACACAACTGCAGGAAATATATAACACTGCAAGTAGTTTTTGGATATTTTATAACAAAAATCTTACATATTGTGCCTTTTAAACCTACTCATAACACCAAACCTGTCCCTAACCTTACCCACATCCCCCCTTAGTAGCAGCAACTAAATTTTAATAGTGCTAATACTAGTTAGATGGCAGATATAGTAGGCTTTGTTTTTTATTAGCCTATTTGATTTTTAGAACGTAGATCACGGTTCTCCCGTGGTTTTGAAAACATCAAACCAACTAAATAATATGTAAGTTAGTTTACTTGACTTTCTGAAAAATTGTTTTATTTAAAGTATTTCAAACTATTAATCACAATTAATTAATTTATATACATAATAAATATGAACATATATTTTGGATGCAGTTAATTGCAATTAATTGTCAACACTCATTTAAAGTTAGAAATGAGTTTATTTTATAAATGTCTAAACGTTATAAATTAGTCTATTTAAAAATATATTACTTTAAAGAAATTTATAAAAATATATCTAAAATAAATGAATAAAGACTTGTTTAGTACAGAATTTTTGAAAAATCCTATTGACTGAATGATTCAGACATCAAATCAATTTTAAGTCTCTGGTTCCCACCTGCTCGTATAATTTAAGATATAATTTAACACATATCTGTATTTGAAGTGTAACACTAGGCTGTCGCAACATCAGAATCTTTTGTTCCAATTCTGTCATTATTATTTAATGTGTAGACTGTTTGTGAAGCTGTTTCAAACACAAAGCTTAAGCTACATGATGAGCACTGCTTGCTCTGGATCAGCGGCTGATTTTAATACTGATTAATTTAATTCTGATTTTCTTGAACTATTTGAATATCGCATTTTCCAGGGAATTATGGCTCTTATGTTTTATATACCTCTTATTAGTTGTATGTGCTTTTTATTCCAATGTATTTACAATATCATCTCAGTTTGTTCGTAGGGACACTGTTTTCATCACTGTTTGAACCTGAACGTTTATCTTCTGCAGAGATGAAAAGAACCAGTCGATAATCGTGAGTGGTGAGTCTGGAGCCGGTAAAACAGTTTCCGCAAAGTATGCCATGCGCTTCTTTGCGACGGTGGGAGGTTCAGCGAATGACACCAGCGTTGAAGAGAAAGTACTGGCCTCCAGCCCCATCATGGAGGTATGCTATGAGATAATTTTTGTGAGAAAATATGACCTAGGTCACCACATGATCAGTTGAGAACCACTTGATTGGCTTGCGTCACAGACACATTACCAGAATAATTTGAGTTCAATTTAATAAACTTGTGCCACCAAGTACTTCCATCATGTGCAGTAGCTGTAAACGTGCCCTCACTTCACACATCACTCCATCCCATTGCCTCACTTGAGCTACAAAATTAAGCCCGAGACTCGGCAGGCCTGTTTGAACAGATAAGAGCAAAGCAGGCACTTGTGCCCTTGAGGAAGATAATCTGAGTGCCAACGAGAGTGACCAAATCTCACAGTCAATTTAGAGATATTATTACAGTGGAAATGAGCATTGGTGATAGAAGGGCCTCTTAGGATACGAACCTAGACATAGACCATCCTAATACTGCAGGTGACTCATAACACCTCAGCTCAGACAAATAAGTAATCCAAAATTATGGTAATTACTCATTCTAAATAATGCTGCTAACAGGATTTTAGGTTTACGCCTTTTCAGTCATGTTGCACCCTCTGTTGTGAAATTCTTTCTTCACCCTTCTTATGTTCCATTATGCATCAATCATAGTAATTTGATAACCTCCTTTTTCAGATTAAACCAAACAAAGAGTGACTCAAGCATAATAATGTACTTTTTTCCTTCTGTCCAGGCCATTGGAAATGCAAAAACCACCCGCAATGACAACAGCAGCCGCTTTGGGAAATATATCCAGATTGGCTTCGATAGGCGATATCACATCATCGGTGCCAACATGCGAACGTATCTGCTTGAGAAGTCCAGAGTAGTATTTCAGGTTCGTCTCAAGTAGGAATGTGCTTTAAGATTCAGCTGCAGCCCCATTTGTCCCAAGTGTTGAACATCAATTTTAATATTTTTGCAGGCTGAAGAAGAGAGGAACTATCACATCTTCTACCAGCTCTGTGCTTCATCCTCTCTGCCAGAATTTAAAGATCTTACCTTGAGTAAGTGGTCTAGTTAGCTGTTTGGCTAGTTTGGTTACTGTGTTTTTGATATCCGAGTTTTTTTATATCTGCCATTGTCTAACACCATATGACAATTCATTTTACTGTTTGCTGGCAGAAATAGGTGTTATAATGTTTATAATAATTTTTCAAATTAATGTGATGTCTTAAAGTATCTACATTTGTTTTGTTTTTTTAATGAAATATTTACATGCACATTTTATTCAGTTAAAACATAATAATGAATTTAGAAAAATGATTGGAGGGGTGAAGTGTCCAAGTTTAGATTCATCTAGCTTCTGAGGTGCCTCAGGGCTCAGTTCTTGGACAACTTCTCTTCTCTCTCTACATGGCATCACTCGTTTCTGTCATTCAGAAACATGACTTTTCATAGCATTGCTATGCTGATGACACTCAACTCTACAACTTTTTCTATCGTGATTGATTGACGATAGCTGCTTGTATTTCAATACAATAATATTTCAATTTCAATAATATTTTTGTGGAAACGGTGAATAGTTTTCAGGATAAATTGATGAATGTATAGAGTTCAATAGAACAGCGTTTATTTGATATAGAAATCTTTTGTAACAATGTAAATGGTTTTTAATGTCATTTTTGCATCTGTTGAGTACATTTAAAAAAAAAAAATCTACTGACCACAAACTTTTGAATGTCAGTGTACATGATTTTGATGATAAACTCGTGTTTTAGCCAGCGCAGAGGAATTTACCTACACGTCTCTCGGTGAGAACATTTTTATTGAAGGGGTGAACGATGCTGAGGATCTTGTGAAGACAAGAGAGGCACTTACAATGCTTGGTAAGAACTACAACATTAAATATGAATATAACCAAGATTTAGCAACAATCCATACTGAGTGTCAAACATAAATATGTATCATGGTGACACTGTGCTGTGCAGGTGTGAAAGAGATCCATCAAATGAGTGTCTTTAAGGTAATTGCCTCCATCTTGCACCTGGGGAATGTGGAGATTGTGTCGGAGAGAGATGGAGAGTCCTGCCATATCAACGTAAGTGCACAACAAATAGCATGTATGTGTGTATATTATTTATTTTAGCACATTAACTTTAAACAGCTGACTATCCTTCATTGAGTAAACAATTACAATCTCTTTTTGCACCTGCAGAGGGACGACACCAGTTTGCATCATTTCTGTCGTCTGCTGGGTATAGAGCAGGAGCAGATGGAGCACTGGCTGTGCCGCAGGAAGCTGGTGACCACCTCCGAGACCTATGTGAAGAACATGTCGCATGCCCAGGCGGTTAACGCCCGAGATGCCCTGGCCAAACACATTTACGCCCATCTCTTTGACTGGATCGTGGAGCACATCAATAAGGCCTTGCACACGTCCACCAAACAGCACTCCTTCATTGGGGTGCTGGATATCTACGGGTAATGTTTGTGATAATGAGAGGCCATGCAAGTGCAGATTTAGAAACGTAGCTTTCCGGGTTCTTATGTACAGTAGAGTAATATGTCTTCCCTTAGCAGAAACTGCATTGAGTTTTTAGAGTCAGCATTTGCCTTTAAGCCTTTCTGACCATGGACTAATTGCTTCCTCAAAGAGGGCAGCTTATTGATCAGCATTTGAGTAAATAAGCAGAGACTTTCCAAGCTATAGGATGCAGAGAAAGTGTTGAGTTTGTTTTCAGGGAGATTGGATTGATTTTGCTAACCTGTCTTCATCTCACCCCAACAGATTTGAAACTTTCGAGATCAACAGCTTTGAGCAGTTCTGTATTAACTATGCCAATGAGAAACTACAGCAACAGTTCAACTCGGTCAGTAATAGATTATGAATGACCCGTGTGTTTGTGTCATGACGCTTGCATTTTCACATTTAATGTATTTGATACATTTACCTGATACATATACATCATATATTTCGTAGCATGTGTTTAAACTGGAGCAAGAAGAGTATATGAAGGAGCAGATCCCCTGGACACTTATAGATTTTTATGATAACCAGCCTTGCATTGACCTCATTGAAGCCAAGCTTGGTATTCTGGACCTTCTTGATGAAGAGTGTAAGGTGAGTTGTGAGCAGAGAGAGAACAGTTGTTGAGAATATCATAAAGTGGATTTGAGAGGCATGTTATCTAACCAGGTCTCTGAACAGAGTGTCTCATTTAGATTTAAAGATCTCTGCCTCTTTGAAGTTTTTGAGTATAAAACAGAGCAGCTTCAAAAGTGTGATCATGCTACAGGTAACCCAAATAATCTTTTCAGTTTCCTGCAGTTCACAGTATTTTTCTTTACTGCATCTGACAGGTGCCTAAAGGAACGGATCAAAACTGGGCGCAGAAGCTGTACAGCAAGCATTCAAACAGTGGGCATTTTGAAAAGCCCAGGATGTCCAACAGGTCTTTCATTGTGGTCCACTTTGCAGATAAGGTTAGTTCAGCTTATATTAGATATTAACTTAAATAAGATGCTGCTGGGATTACATGTCACCCAACCAATCATACATTAAGGGATAGTTCACCCAAAAATGAAAAATGGATGTTTATCTGCTTACCCCCAGTACATGTAGGTCACTTATTAATGGTGGGGATTTAATACTTGTGATCATTTTTTATTTTTTGACATGTTTGTTCAATATTCACATAGTAAATATATAATGTGCTTTCCAAAAAAAATAGTCAGTTAACAGCATGTCTTAAAGACATTGTGACATAATGATCCAACAAATGAAGATTTTTAACTCAAACCGTTGCAGTCTGTCAGTCATATAATGGAAGTCAGTGGCAACCAAACATTCCAAAGCTATGAGTTAAAAAATAAACATACACAGATGGAACCAAATTAAACCCTATGGCTTGTGATGATACAATAATGTGTTAAGACATGAAACGAAAAACGGTATATATTAGGTAAAAAGTTATATAAATACTATGTTCTCTCCTGATTTCATTCACAACATCCTGCATGTCACACAGTCACATAGATATAGACGTAGGTGTTGCGCTCACATAGATGCCTCATTAGTGACTGTTTCTATGGGCTGCGATACGACCGTGTGTTGGGAATGAAATCAGGAGAGTCAGAGATTGTGGTGCATAAGAGGTAAAAAATTTGATAAATACTGACCGATTGTTTCATGTCTTAACACCTTATTGTACCGGCACAAGCCGTAGGGTTTAGTTTGGTTTCATCAGTGTATGCTTTTTTTTTTTTGACTTTAAATTTAAGAGATTCGGTACATTTGGTTGCTATTGACTTCCATTATATAAATGACAGACGTTTTGAGTGAACTATCCCTTCAAAGCTAAAAAAAAATAAAAACCTGTGATTAATTATCCACCCTCTTTTCAGAAAGCTCTTGGAATTATTGAAAAATTCATTTGTGTCCTGAAAATGAATGAAGGTCTTGCAAGTTTGGAACGACTGACGGAACGACAGAATTTTTATTTTTAATATTTAATTTCCTAAAACTCTTTTATAAACAAAGCAGGCTTTTACACTTTAAACTGTAAACCGTTTTCATTTTAAAATCTGTAACCGATTTAAATTGAAAAAGATGACAAACACTTTTTGTGGAAAAAAAAAAAAGCAAAATGCGCGCTCCGCAGATGGGCTCACTGAAACCCAAATTGTGTGAAATTGTGTTACACAACACCAATGATTTGATTTAATAATGCATGATGAATGCAACAAAAATAGCCGATTCTTCTTCATGCCAGTTTGGGGGCACAAAAATGATGTAGCATGTTATTTTTGGTGTGGCACTGATGAATGCATCACACTTATGACATTATGACAGGTCGAATATCAGTGTGACGGCTTCCTGGAGAAGAACAGAGACACTGTTTATGAGGAGCAGATAAACATCCTTAAGGCCAGTCAGGTGAGCACTGTGTATTTTTGTAACGAATAAAATGTTTTCCAAAAAATGCTGTTCTTGTTCTTTTGCCTTTTTGCTCAGTATATTTAGCTCAGCTCAGTTACGTTGCTGAGAACTTCTGTTTATGCTTCACGCTTCCTCATGTCTGCATGATTGAAATCACACTTTAGCTTATGTTTTGCTCTCTGGCCTGTTTAAGCAGTTAATCGACTTAAAGTTCTCAGACAAACGGAGGTCTGACCTTGTCCACACCTAGCACTGCATCACTCAAACAGCCGGATCCATCTTAACCGAGATTTAATAGTATATCCATTGTCTTTGTCAATACTGATCTCCCTCGCTGTATTTTGTCCTGAGGTTTCTTGGCAACAGAATTCCCTGGAATCTGAGATGAGTTCATTTGTAGACAGCAGCACATCAGCGTCTGCAAGCTAAAGATCTTCTCTGGCAGGACATTGTCGATTTTAAAATGAAACTTTCATTAGGTCTCTTGTAATGAGGTGTCCCCGTGGAAGAAGTGCAATTTAAACATCATTTTGTCTCAAGTGATAAGTTTTCAGCTCTTCTGTCTGAAGTTTAAATACATTTCCTAGCTATGTTCTCTTCAGGATGTCTGCAGTGCCCTCATTGTGGTTTAAAACTCGAGGGGTTTTATCGATGAAAAAATGACTTAGCTCGTGCTTATTAATTAGGTTGTACACAAATAATTCAACAGTCTTTTGCTGTTTTATTGAATAGTCTGTATGATGACTTCATTATTACATCTACCACTGATCGCCACTTTAAAAAATACCATTTTAAGTATGTATGTCCTTATTATTGGAATTGGTGCTTAAAATGTAATAATCATTAGGCCATCAAAGGTATAGATGAGGTTAATCACTTGTTCGCCCATGGATTTTTGCAATGAATGGGTGCCGTCAGAAACCGCAACAGAAATGGAAACCGAGTTGATAAAAACATCATAATAATACACAAGTAATCCACATGACCCCAGTGAAAAGTGAAAAGCTGTGTGTTTGCAAGGGAAAAAAATCATACTCCATACTTCATAATAACACTTCCTCCAGTGAACTCCAGATTTGTTTTAAATAATGCATATTTCTCTGAATATGTTCTGATTAAAAACCGAACTCATCTATATTTTGGATGAACTGTGGTTTCATTCTGGGGTGAACTATTCAGTAACATTTTAATTTATGATTACATCTATTAGTTGATTATTAGGGTTCACGTTACTAGAATATAATAATAAATAAGCACGTATTAATGCCATATTCTACATGAACGTATTCTAAATCCCTAATCCTAACCACTACATAAACTTAACAACCTTGCTACCGATTAAAAAGCTGCAAATTAAGATTTTATTGAAGGAAAAGTCATAGTAAATAGTGAATAAGTGTTGCCCATTCTAAAGTGCTACCAATTTTTCATTAAAAAGTATGCTATATTTTTGTCTGTATTACTGATTTAAAACAGCAAATGAAATCCTTTTCAGTCGAAAATGGTCATTTTTGTCACACAATATTTTAAATCCATTTCTCACTTTTAACAAACCATTAGCTACAACCTCAAGACAAACTCCTAATTTGCTAATTTTGCTCCTAATTACTTTTAAAAGTATGTTAGTTGTTAAGTTTAGGTGTCGGGTAGGATAAGGAAAGTTCTTAATAAATATTAAAAGCAGCCAATATGTTAATAATAGGCAGGCTGATTTGCAACTAATTAATTGTGAGAATTGGGCGCTACACTAAAATCTTACATAATTTTTTGTTTAACAAAATATTTGAATTTAAATTTGAACTTAAATGTAATTTCCAAGTACTTATCTCAGCTCTGGATAGCATTGCTGTCTGCACCTTGAATTTGTATTTTGTCTCTGGCCCAGCATCTGTTTTATCGGCGTCATCCTACTGTATCAGACTTACACAGATAGCAATGATGTCGTCTGTGTTCTGTCGTATAGCCCTGAATCTTGGCAGGATCATGGTATTAGGGATGCATTGAAACACACAGTGTACCTTCCTTGCGGTGGATGCTTGGGGAGTGGATTTTAAAGGGCTTCCAAATGTGCTTTGAAGTGCTGCTGCAAGTTGAATACAAATTTTACGCTAGTCTAGCTAGAATGAAAAAAAACATCTGGGGTTCTTATGCCCCTTATGTAAGATGTGATGCGTCTGTAATACCAATGGAAAGCTCTAGTCAAGCAGTCAAGATTTCTTTGTGACATATATAATCACATGTATTAAAATTCTTGTGCCTTTGTATTGTATTGTTTTTTTTCTTCTTCTCCTTTTGTTTTCTTTTGAACACTTCTTTTTCACTGTTTTTTTTTTTTTTGGTACAGTTCCAGCTGGTTGCGGATCTCTTCCATGATGGTAAAGATGCTGGTCCTCCCTCAGCCACCAGCAAGTCCTCCAAGATCAACATCCGGGCTGCCAAACCGCTTCCAAAAGGCCACAACCGAGAGCACAGGAAAACTGTGGGCACCCAAGTGAGTACAGTTTTAGATCCTTATTTATGCTGGACGGTGGATCCACTGATGCTCAGTTTATTATTAAGATGAGATGCATAACATAATTATAAAATGAAAACATTTCCCTATTCACAGTTCAGGAACTCTCTACATCTTCTGATGGAAACGCTCAATGCCACCACCCCTCATTATGTACGCTGCATTAAACCCAATGATTTCAAGGAGTCCTTTGTGTAAGTTTGATCTTTTTGATGTCTTCTTATCTATCCATTAGTACTTATCTAATTTATCTTGCCTATAAATAGAGAGGTGTACGGCAAATTAATTTAAGCTGCCAGAGAACATTAGAGTCATGCTGGTACAGAGACGTTTGATTGACCTCAAATGCACTGCAAGTTTCCTCCAACAATCAGACATCAAAGCTCCTCTAAGAATTAGCCGATAAGGTTATACAGTATAAAATATAATTAAACCTAGTTTTCTCCCATGAAAATCGGTAGAAGTTGCCCCAACTTGCTTAGTACTTGCTGATTTAACACTTTTGTTAATTATTTTTCTATGTAATGTTTGAGGTGAGTGAAAACCTGACTTAATATTGATTGGTCTGTTCCAAATACTGTAATCTTATATAGTCAGCGTTTTATTGTCTTACACCGTATTAAGTGCATTTAGTTGCTTATTTTTGGCAAAGTTCACATTTCTAAGAAAGGATAGGATCTTGTTTTGCTGTGTTTGTGTCCTCTGCAAATTCAGAGCACAAAAGCGCCTTCAAGGATGCTAAATTGAGAGGGTTTTGTCAGTCACATGCTCTAAAGGTTGTGAACACAGTCACAGAGTTCTGAGTCAGATAGCCTCTAGTCCCTGAGCGGACTGCAGTCTCCCAATGCCTCTCTCACGGGAAATGTGCTCTATGCTCAAAAGAAAGATCCGGTAGGTCTAGATAGCACCCCCAAATCATTCCCACTTTTTGTACCCAGATTGTTGCTTGTTTGCAACCTTCTTACATTGGTTTTCACAAAGATTCCTCACTTTTCAACTGCTCTTTTGATTTCTGTAGGTTTGATTCTAGAAGAGCTGTTCAGCAACTGCGAGCATGTGGAGTTCTGGAGACCATCCGTATCAGTGCCGCCGGCTATCCATCCAGGTAACAGATCTACAGCTTTCTTTTATAGGGCTTCAGGGCAGGGTTGACACGGGGCTCTTGTCTTATGCTTTTTTTTAAATGTTTTTCTTCCTCACATCTGATGTCATTTCTTAGGTGGACCTATCCAGATTTCTTCAGCAGATATCGGGTGCTCATGACAAAGAAGGACATGACAATTGGGGATAAGAAGCAAGTTTGTAAGAACCTGCTGGAGACCTTGATCAAGGTAAGACTTTGTGGGGGGAACGATACATATATTCATATTGAACCATTCTGTGTGAGGCTTTCAGTTCATCACAATGCATAACAAACTGAACGATTCGTTGAACTAGTTCTATTACATGTGGAAAATATAAGAGCTTTGTGTGTGAAATAAAATGTTCTTGGTGCAGAGGCAACTCAAATAATGTAACATGCACTGTGCTGTCTGCCCAGTGATAACCTCCCTTTGCGTCAAAAAGCGATGATCTTATATCAACGATAGCCAGTTACAATTATTGGCAATATTAAGATAATTAGCCATTTCCAATTAATTTAAGATAATGGGGCTCGAGTAAATACTTGAACCCCTCGTTATCGACAACCGGAAATGGTCGCATATCTATGGCGGCAAATCTATGCCAGTAATACGCGAGCGCACCACTGATGCTGGCGCGCGCGGTAAATCACATACGCCAGAGGAAAACCGATCTACACACAAAGAAACGGGAGCCGCAAGCTCATTTCAAAACTGTGCGCGCATGAAATGTCATCTGCGCACAATTCAAACACTCGCGCACATGGTGTCATCTGCGCGAAATTCATTCATGTTAATAAATCTACAAAAATGTCAACAATTCTGTGTTTTTCTGTCAATATGGGGTGCTGTGCGTACATTGAGGGGAAAAAATGAATTTAAATGATTTTAGCAAATGGCTGCAATATAACAAAGAGTGACAAATTCAGACAAGGGGGTCTGAATACTTTCCGTACCCACTGTATATCTCAGTAAATATGAACAACTTGCCATTTATGCTGCTTGTCTAAAAAAGATAAAAACCTTCCTTCTCCAACACGAAAATTTTTTTTTTTAATTTATTTTATTATTAATTATTTTTTATGTTTTTTTCTGAGATATTTATCATGAATAAACCTATTAATTGTGACTGTTAATTTCTCCTTCAGGACCCAGATAAGTTCCAGTTTGGAAAGACAAAGATTTTCTTCAGGGCAGGTCAGGTGGCCTATCTGGAGAAGCTCCGAGCTGATAAGTTCCGCTTCGCTTGCATTAAGATCCAGAAGACCGTGCGAGGATGGCTGCAGAGAATTCGGTACCGCAAGATCCGCAAGTCTGCTATCACTCTGCAGAGATACGGCCGGGGTTACTTGGCACGCAGGTGAATGCTCGAGTAGACACCTTTTAGATTGAACTTCACTGGGACAATTTTCACTTTACCCATGGCTCTTGTTCTCTCACTCTCTCTCAGATTTGCAGAGATGCTTCGCCTGACCAGAGCAGCACTTATTTGTCAGAAGCAGTACCGGATGGTGCAAGTTCGGCGGGAGTATCTAAAGACCCGTCGGGCTGTGATCACCATTCAAGCGTTCACTCGAGGCATGTTCATACGCAGGTTATATCAGGAGGTACTGTACAGCACTTAATCTTTGTTTCACACTCTTCATGTTTCTTCAAAGCACAGTTTTAAGCTGCATTTTTCATCTTTTCAGTTCCTGCTCCATCACAAAGCCATGATCATACAGAAGACCGTCCGTGGTTGGCTTGTGAGAAAGAAGTATCTCCGTGCCCGAAATGCTGCCATTGTCATCCAGTGTTTCTACCGCCGTGTACGTGCCAGGCGCCAACTCAAACAGCTCAAGATAGAGGCCCGTTCGGCCGAACACTTTAAAAATCTCAATGTCGGAATGGAGAACAAGATCGTGCAGCTCCAGAAGAAGATGGATAACCAGGTACAGGAACATAATAAGATGAATACAGATACAGAGTCACCGAAATAAACTGACATGATGTTGACTAGTTATCTTCATTCTTTACAGTCAAAAGAGTATAAAACTCAGAACGAGCAGTTGGCTGTTGCTAACACTTCTCTGGGATCAGAGGTCACTAAGCTCCAGAAAGAAGTGGAGACCCTGCGCAGTCGGCAGACCTCTGGCGCTAAGGTGATATCACTGCAGGAAGAGCTTGAGAAGTTGAGGGCGGACCTCCAGGAAGCCCACACCCAGAGAAAGCAGATAGAGGAGGAGTTCGTCAACGAGAAACAAGGACTCAAACAGGTGAGAAAGGATGCTCAGATAAGTAGTTGATGTTTGTTGATGCTCTGTGTTTCTGATTTCTTTCATATTTCTACATCATTTGAAATGGCTGAGGGTGAATAGAAAAACAAGTCGATGCCTTTAGCTTTTCCGTTTTCACAGGGAAAATGACGCTCTAACAGAGAAACTGTTACATAACCAATGCCTGTCATGCACAAGCAAAATTAATAATGCATGGAAATTGTTTAAGAGGTTTGACCAGCTCACAAAAGGTCTTTTGAAATGGAATAATCAACTAGTATGTCTTTAATGTGACCATCTCCCACATGTTTTGATGGGTAGAGTTGAAAATGCTAGAATTAAAATTCTAGAAATTAATTAAATTATCAGTGCTATAGCGATGCACTCAAGTCGCTTTTTAAGATTGCGCTTTCTTTCTTGTTTATTTGTTTGTTTAATAGAAATGTGTGTGTATACTACAATTTAAAAGCCTTTTATGCGTACCAAGGTTGCATTTATTTGATAAAAAGAATAAATTTTTAAAAATACATATATAATACAAATACATTAAATGCATATTATTAAAAAAATATCCATAAAATGCCTTTTTTGTTGTTGTTGGTAAAGCTGATTTTTTGGTAGCCATTGCTAAAGTCTTCAATGTCTTCAAATCATTCTAATATGCTGATTTGATACTCAAGAAACATCTTATTATCGGTGTTGAAAAGAGTTGTGCTGCTTAATATTTTATTGAAAATCACTTACGTATGCATTTCTTTGAAAATAATCTCTAAACTTTTAAACCGTAAGGTATACTTATGTACAAAAAAGGGACTTATCAAATAGTAAGATGGTTTGAAACGATTATAATTTTATTGTAGTTCAGCTTTTCACTCAAAGTGATATGCTGATAATCTAATTTATATTTGTGTAAAGATTTTGTAGAAAAATGCAAATAAAAAAAATCAAACTTGTGGACTGTGCACTGTATATAATCACAGTTACAGTTAATCTTGCTTGTTTATCTGATGGTTTGAGATGAAAGGGTGGTGTGACTTTTCATTCTTTTAACAGAGGGTGGAGGAGCTGGAGAAAGAAAACACACTCTTGAAGAAGGAGAAAGAAGAGATGAACCGCAGAATCCAGACCTCCAATCAGGGTGAGTTTCATGCTCCAGAGTCACACGCACACTCAGATCATCTGGAGGAAGGAGTATGATGAGCCAGAGGACATGTGGCTTGCCTGGAGGGCTGGGCTGGTTTTGTTTTGACGCACAAGAGGGTCTGTGTGCAGAAGTGGGACGAGAGAGACAGAAACTGCATTGGATTTCAGTAGAGGAATGTGGCACTGCTGCTTTACCTGCACAACTAAAAGCTGACCATTGTATCAGGCCGGTTCACATGCGAGAATGCTATTTGAAACCCGAGGTTTGGTCACAATACGCTTTCTGTTTGTTAAATGTCGCTTTAACGATTTTGTCCCGCATTTATTTTCCTTAGTGCTGTTACGCTGTCGAGGCTAAGTTGTTCAAAATGCTATTTAAAGGACTGCACTGCAAAAAATGCCTTCTAAGACAAGATTTTTTGTCTTATTTCCAGCCAAAATATCAAAAAATTCTCCAATCAAGAAAGATTTTCTAGACAAGAAACAATTACAGTCTTGTTTTTAAAAAACAAGCTAAAATTAAGTGAGTTTTTACTTGAAACCAGCAAAATAATCTGCCAATGGGGTAAGCTAAATAATCTTGTTTTCTGTTTGAAATAAGAATATTTTTCTTACCCCATTGGCAGATTATTTTGCTTGTTCTAAGCAAAAAGTTACTTAATTTTAGCTTTTTTCTTCTAAAAACAAGACAGTAATATTTTCTTGTTTAGAAAATCCTTCTTGATTTGAGAATTTTTTAAAATTTTGGCTGGAAATAAGGAAATAATCTTGTCTTAGAAAGCATTTTTTGCAGTGTGTTATGAATGCTGTGATCGCTTTGATGACTTTCAGCTGTTGTTAGCAGTGTCTTTAGTAGGAAACTATTTTTTCTCTCATTTTTCTTATATAGAGTGTGTTATTTTACTAATGATAAAGTTGACGGTCATTTGCTCACCCTCTTTTCAAATGACTTTTAATTTGCCAAAACAAACCAAAAAAAGCCTATACATTGTAAGTCTATAGAGTCCTGTCAGTGTTGTTTTGGACCCCATTGATTTTGTATTGTGTTGACAGAACCCAGTTCTGTGTTTCACAGAAGAAAGCAAGTCAGGTTTGGAGCAACATGGCAGGATTTTCATTTTTGGATGAACTGTCTCTTTAAAAAAAAAAAAGTCTTGTGCAATTCATGTGAATAGGATGGCTAGAGCTGGAGGCACAATCAAGCTTTCATGTGGCACTGATAAATCAGATAAAACAGTTTTATCACATAAAATACACTCTTGTTCATTTCTATTACAGTTAAAACAAAAAGAAACAAGAAACACACACAAAAAAAATACAGAAATAGTCTTATCTATCATATTTTTTAGTATGTCTTCATGGAGCTTCACGTGTTGCTCAGTTCTGTTCTTTAAATAAAAGGGTCAAAGGAAACAATGACACAGGTTTATTATGTCATTATCTTGGTGTGATAATTATCTCCTAATTATGGATGGCTGGATATCAGGTCATACGTCCGATCACTCTTTCAGAGTTAGTAGTGATGTTTCGATTATAATATGCATTTCGAATACAGAGGAGGTGATCATTTTATTTCTATTGCAATTACAGTATCAAGAACATTTTGTAGCCTACACATAGATGCTCAAAGGTCTTCCGTCAGAGTAATAAAGAGATTTATTGCTCGTTAAAATATCAGTCAAGCCTGAAGATCGCTAAGTGTCATCATCGTCACTATTACATTGCATAATATTCTCGGTAAACTCTGCAACACAAAACTTGCAGTGTGAATGTAAAATAAACAGCTGTAAATCTCACAGCTAAAATGGATCAAAAGAGGTTACATTTTTCATATCCTTAGATGCTAAATGAAGTCCATGATGAATGAGAAAGATATGTTTTTCATGTTGTACAGAAATGTTCAGATTGTGAAAGTTGATACAGGTGAATGGGAGCTGCATGTTGTCTGGCTCATTGCTTTATTCCTGTGAGTGAATGCCTTTGTTTTGTCTTTCAGGTCAGGGAGGCGATGTGTCTCAGAAAGAGGTCCGTCTGCAGGTTGAACTGGATGAGGAGAGACAGCGATATCAGAATCTGGTAAAAGAATATTCCAGACTGGAGCAGAGATACGAAAATCTGCAGGAGGACATGTCCTCCATGAAGGTAACAGTTTGAAAGAGAGTCCGAACCTCTCAAATTCGCTTTTTATTGTTGTCTGTAACATCTTTATGCTTCTAGTTCCATCCCGGCCACCGGAGGAACCCGTCTAACCAGAGCAGTCTGGGATCAGACTCCAACTACCCCTCCATCAGTATGTCAGAGGTGGGAGACACTGATGACACCATCCAGCAGGTGGAGGTAAAGCTATTTCACTGAATCTGCTAATGTGCATGAAAGCGCGATGTAAAAAGACTCTTCAGGATGAGCATCCGTTTGGCTTGTCTTCCTGCAGGAGATGGGCATAGAGAAGGCTGCCACGGACCTCAGCGTTTTCATGAAGTTACAGAAGCGTGTGCGAGAGCTGGAGCAGGAAAGAAAGAGGCTGCAGACCAATCTGGAGAAAGTAGAGGAACTGAGCAAACGCAAGGCATGTGTATTTGTCGCGTCTTTTCTGCTTTCATACTATTCTCACAGTTGCCGCAAAACAATACAAAACGTATATAAAAAAAGAAAATACAGAACAGAAAATGTTAATGAAAAGTAAAACTAAGAAGCCTTTAAAATAGAAAAAAATATAAAGAGAGTGATCATTATTCTTTAGTTTTTTAAATTTATGTTGGCTTTGACTGGAAATATGTCAACAAAGGAAAGATAACTGACTTTTATCACTTCATAGACGTTTTGAGGTAGTGAATGTATGTGTTTAATAAAATGAATCTTAAATAATCAAGATTTCTTCTCTTTATCTTCTCATGACAGTTTTAGCAACAGAACTGCTAAACGTTTCCCACTTTTAGGCCTGGTTACAACATAGCCGGCCGGTCATAAACACCATTTATCTTTTCTGATGTTCCTTCATCTGGACTTGAAACAGCATGGTCCTCTGCTTTATCAGTCAGCTTGTGTTTACTTCTTTTTTCATCATTCAATCTTTTATTATATAGGGAAATGAGCCCAAGAGCTCCACGTCAGAGGACGATATAAATGCAGACCTGGCCTACAACAGTCTGAAGGTAAGAGTCAGTCCAGCTCAGTGTAGTGCTCACGGCACTCTGCCTCCAGTAAAAAATGTCTGTCTTGCTGTTCGTTGATTTGTTCTTCACTGGGGCTGCTCTGCTGCTGCTGCTAGTCGCTGGGCCTGTTAAACTGTGGGTGAGTGGAACGATGCAGAACTTAAAACCAGGACATTGAACTATGGAAGGAAGCAGTGTTCATTTTGACAGCAAATTTTAATTTTTAATTCTTTTGACTAAAATGACATTTAGTTTTAGTCATATTTTAGTCATCTGAATTGTTTTTAGTTGTAGTCTAGTTTTAGTCTACTAAATCTACAGTAAATTTTGTCAGCTAAAATCGAATGGATTTAGTTATAGTGTAATTCATTTATTAAGCATTTCTCTAAAATTTCCAAATTTAATATGTTTAACATTCAGATTTTATCATAATAGACCCTGATTTAACTGTGGTGACACACAACATGCCATTATGTTAAAATTAAATATAACTCAAGGTCAAGAACATCTCCTTTTCAATGGCATACCAATGGTTATATAGGCTAATTATGCATTCTTTATTGTTTACCATATTATTCATTCTTTCAAGCAGAAATATT
>JAUMHQ010000033.1:1815525-1826822 GCA_032361165.1 Enteromius paludinosus | reverse complement strand
CACCTACATCTTGGATGCGCTGGGGGTAAGCAAATAAACATCAAATTTTCATTTTTGGGTGAACTATCCCTTTAAGTTAATAGGATAAGAAACCGCTTACAGCTGGTTCCCACAGGCATTAGTAAACAACACAGCGACGACTCCACCTCAGGTCAAGCTGCTAATCAAACACTCGCCAGCCAATGAGAAGGGAGCCTAAACAAAATCTAATTTTTTTGAAGTAGAGATGAGCGAAAAGAGTTAGTGAAGCATGCAGTGTATTTAAAGGCGAAGTCAAAATTTGGTTTTCGAGACATATTTTATTCATTTTCGGTTTAGGTTCTTGAAAAGTCACAAATGTGATTCCATTAAAGAGGCGGAGCTCAAACACTTAGAAAGGAAACAAAATAAGAAATGACTAGCACCCCTCTCTCTCTCTCTCTCGCCTCTGAAAGTACTGCTGTGAGCTGTCACTTGACAGTAAACGCGTGAGTAATGAAGACTTGAGTGATCTATGCCCGTGCTGCTGGATCAGAGATGGCGTGCGTTTTATGGATGCTCTTTGTTGTTTCCTGTCCTTTGGTTCTGTCCGAGAGTGGATATTACGGTGAGTACTCTTGAGACTGTCAATAATAAACTGAGCATTCAGATTATTATTATTCTCACTTTTTTTAAAATGTGTTTTTAATGGGAGTTAAAATTATAAGCTGCTAAAATAAATGCAGTCTTTACTCCTAAATAAATGTTGCTTAGATTGTATGCAATGATATGCGATTAAGATCATAAAGAGTTACACGCCTTTGTGGGTAAAATAATATGAAGCGCTCATTTCAGCTAGTTTTTATTGAAGCACACTAGGTGTTGACTTGAAAAATATCCTTTAGTTTTTTCCCCTCTTGGTTCCTTTTAGATTGGTCAGATGAAGTGACCTGCACGTCTACCATGAGCATTAGTAAATGTGACCTCATCTGCTCGCTCGAAGAACCCACCGAGGAGGTCAAGTCCATGATACTCTGGTATGTCGACGGAATTATTTACTGCAAACTGATGTAGAATAGCCTACCTGTCATTAACTTAATAAAAATGTTTCTGTGACTAACGGGTTTGAGTGTGTCGTGAATTAATGTTTGCTTAAAGTGCTAATGTTGAATAAAATGTAAATAAGAGTTTGTTGTTGTTTGTTTTCCTCCCATTTAGCAAAACAGTAGATGTGGGATTAAAGTGTGTAAATGTTACTCTAAGACAACGAGACTTTATTTTTGAGAATTTGGCTTCTACAGCAAAATATAATCTACAAATAGGAGATGATGTTATAAAAAAAGACATCGAGCTGTCAAGAATAGGCAAGTCTATCTTTTTGTCTATCTAGCTATCTGTCTATCTGTCTGTGTCTATCTAATCTGACTTTGTCTTGCAGTCAAAATCCCAGCTCCTGAAATGAAGCTCGCCACTTACTCTGAAGACACAGAAGAAGCTTTCATATGGTTTGAACACCATCATGAATTCGTCGTAAACCCTAATTTCCAGGTGGAAATCTGGATGGACAAACCCGCAGACAAGTTTTCTCACAAACATTTTCCGGTTAGACTTGACCTTCTTTAAAAAGTCAATTTTGAATTAAGTGATGGAATTGATTGAAATGAATTAAATTGAACAAACAAACAAAAAAAAACCCCAACACTTTAGTTTTCTTTCTCTCCAGCCTCGCTTTACAAAACACAGGAACTTCACTATCAGCAGGGACAGACTTTTTGGAGATGGTGTTTACTACACACGTGTTAGAGCACAACCTTGTGAGTTTTTTAATGGCGACTGGAGTGAGTGGAGTTCCAATGCCAGTTTCACCATAAAAAGTAAGTAGATCTGACTGGAGATCATGAGAAGATGCTACTCACTATTGGGTAGTAGGAGAATCAAATAGCTTTAGGATTAAGAAAATGCATTTTACCCATTATTAATCATGTCTGATAAAATGTAATGCTGATGACAGGTTCTAAAGTTGCTACCACAGAAGAGAATTTCCCAATGGTTTGTTTCATCATCACCTTTTTTGTCGTTCTCGTGCTCATCATTGGTATGGTGACCTTGCGATGGAGAACACAGTGAGTGTTTTACCTCATTTCAAAACCCCACAAAAATCTTTTTTTTTCTTTTTTTTTTAACGTATGTTCTCTCGTCCAGCATAAAAGACTACATTACACCAAACATCCCACACCCGAAGGCAACTCTTGCACAAATGCAAAGGGTAATTCAATTTCTCCTCTGCCTGGTTGCTTCTTTGACATTCTGCAAGATTAATCACACGAGACGCGTGTTCAAACAGACTGTTTTTATGCTTTCAGGGCCTTCCTTTCACTTTCAGTCCTGAGATATTCAGGGACGTCTTTATACACCGTGTGGATTACGTTGATGAAAAGCCATCTTCTCCTGAGCTTCAGGACAGCCTGGATGAACGCCGCTACAGTCAAGCCAGTTCCTCTAGAACATCAGTGAGCGAAATGGACATGAAAGCTGATGAATGTCTTCCAAGAGAGCAGTCCCACCTTAAAATTAGACTTTTAGACGAATCCGATTTGTCGAAAGAAAAAGACAACGGCAGCTCTCAGAGCGCCCCTCAACGAGAATGTAAAGATGAAGCCTACGTCACTATGTCCAGTCTTTTCAAAACGCAATGAAGAGACAGTTCCAGTTCACTGGTGATTTTACAGAGCCTTGGTTTGTATAGGAAAAAGAGATTTTATAATGCATTTAATGAGCCTGTTACATATATTTAACACATCATTAACCATGTAAAACTAATCATTTGTAGCTCTGATGCTTACCACGTTTGTACATATAGCAGTCATCCAAAGGTTTCATTTTCAGTATCACACACAGCTGTGGTCTCCATTTTGGTAGCCAATTTCCTTCTGAATGTTTCAGAAACACAGGCATTAAGAGTGATAAGAAAGTCATCACACATATGTAACTGCTGCTAGCGTCAGTATCCTCTGCCATGCATCTACCTGTGTGTATTTTCATGCGTAAACATGGCCGAGTAAAACTGAGAGGTTTATGTTCTGTTAACCTCGTGCACAACTTCCAAACCTAACACATACAGTTCAAGTGGCACTTTTTCAGTAACTGTACAATTTATTTATAACGCGTATATATAAAGAACCACCGCTTGTAATGCTAACTTTGTAATGCAGTTTAGCTGTAGCCTATATATATATCTATACCTATACATCGTTATCTATGTTAAAAACAGATATTTAATAAAGGAATGTATTAAAAAAAAAAGCCATCAGTCCATATAACTGAGAACACATTTCACATGAATCATCTGTAGAAACTTTTCATTTTTGGTAACCATTAAAAACATTTATTAAATGAGTCGCATTTTGTTAAATAGCATCTGCCGTTACATGCATAAATAAATGAACAGACTTTTATGCATCACATATACTACGCTGGTTTCAGCACAAATACAATGCAGTGATTTACCCTAAAAATCACATTTTACGAACAATGTAGGCTATCACAGTATTTCTGTTATTGGATTTTCCAGATTCATTATTAATATCCTTAAAAGACATTTCAGTAGTGTCAGCTTTACTAAAACCTGCTTTGATTTCACAAGCATTATCTAACACCTCATAGCTTCCATGCATTTTTCATCATTAAAATAAAATATACATCATTATCAATAGAAGCGCTGACTCCACTGTAATAGTTCCAGAATTCATCTCTTGTCACCTGTAAATGGAAATAATAAACAATGTTATAAATAAAAATAGTAGTCCTCTTAGAGACCTTTATCACCAAAACCACAAAACAAAAAGATAGAAAGAAAAGAGAAAAATTTTGGAGTGTATTTGAATTTTTGAGTGTTTCTCACAGAGACCCGAACAGGTGCTAAGACAGCTTTCAATAGCCAAATAAAGAGACTGCGTACAATCATAAGACTCAAGCAACAATACCACACCACCTGCATTTGTTAGATGTTGTGGCTGATTCTGGAATAAAACAATACACTCCCTAATGCAGCTGCTTGTCTTCAATGAGAAACACTCATTGGTTATAATGATTGGTTGATTTTTTTTGATCATGTGTGGTAGATTCCCAAAACCCCAACGTTAATAGTTGTTAGACACCAAAGGTAAACTTGCCACCTTATTTTAGACTCAACCCTGTCAAAACTCTGCCTTTTAAGCTCTCACGTGCTCAAAACGTGTGTATACTTTATTATAACAAAATCTATTATCAAATGTTTAACAGAGTCATGACAGGGTCGTACTTTTGCTGACCGTTTTTGTTCTTTACCCCAAAAAAAGATGTTTTAGAAGTTTAGTCAAGCTTCCATGCATTTTTCATCATTAATATAAAGTAGATATCTGTGTCGATGGATGCGCTCACGCCGGAGTAGTAGTTCATAAACTCCTCTTTTGTGACCTGATGTGTGTGAAAACATGGCATTATCAAAGAGAACACTGCAGAAAATGACTTGTATTGATGCCATCGGGGGAACCTTGAGATTGTGAATGCCTGTAATGCTTAATACTGTATGTTTTAGATAAAAAAAGGTTGTTTTTCAGCATATTCCTACCTTCCCGTCCTTGTCATTCGGAGAGTCAAAACTGTCCAGGAATTTGCGGAATACTTGCTCTTCGGTCCACTCACCGTTTCGGTATTTGGGGTGATGTCTGACATCGTATACTCCTTTCAGATCCTCGACTGTAATCAGACCATCTCCGGTCTTATCCAGTTTTTTGAATGCCTGTAGCACCACCTCCTTTCTGGCATTAGACATGGGTGGCTGCAATCAAATGAATGAAAATAACAGCATGAACCCTAAACTGGCCTAACTGCTGTAAAGAGAACACAACACCACTTAAGTGTGTTTACCCTCAGAGTGACAAGAAACTCATCGAAATCAATGAGTCCACTGCCGTCCTTGTCAAACTGTTGAAAAAGGTTCATGGCTTCTTCTTTCTCTATGAGCACACCATAATCACTCAGGCCTTTTAGGAACTCTTTCATGTCCAGCGTGCGACTGTTGTCATCATCCATGATCCTAAAAGTCCTGAGGACGTCAGACTGTGGTAAAACATGTGCACTTCAGTCTATATAAAGTAACACTTACAATGCATACTATACCTGCCCAGTCCTTTGATTCCTGCAGACCCTCGTGCCAAACATTGTAGCCTCAGACGCTCAATGGGGTCTGAACAATTCGCCAGCTGCTTCTTGGCACTGATTGTCATCTCTCGGTCATGCCGCGATGTACCAGCCATCCTACACTTAGGTGACAAGAAGGCTGTTAGGCCTTTATCTGTTTATTTGGCCATGCTCTTAAAAACAAAGGTTATTTATTGGCCTCCATGGTTCTATCAAGAACCAGTAACATCAATGGACAGTTTTCATTGCACAAACATTTCTAGAGAGTAGAAAAAGTATTTTTTCAATATTTACTGAAATGTTTCTTCAGTGTATGGGATGACTACAGTCTGGGGCGCTGTCAAGGGGGTTTTCCGGGCCTATGACTGAGAGGGGGCCCAGAGAAAATAAAATTGTCTCAGCTGTGTTGGGGGCCCAGTCAAGATTCTTTTCATGGGGCCCAAAATCCTTAGCAGCGCCCCTGACTACAGTTGCTGTGTAGCTGATGCATATATTTTTAAGGAAATTGTTTAAATGAAAATGTCTATGAACTTCCTGCAACTGGCTACCTTTGAAGCTTGTCCACCTTTTTCTTAGACCAGCTCATTTTGAAATAATGTGGTGTGAGAAAATTAATTGTAAAAATAAAATTACTCCATGTGGCTTCTTACAGAGTTCATAAAAACAGTAAATATAATAAAATGATAGTCATTCAAATGTAGTACACTTATTAGCTATGACAGAGTCATTTTAATCGTGGACTACTGACTATCGAACAAGGAAACATGCTCCTAAGCTGCTGTAATTCAGCAAACGGCACATTAACCACACCATAAAGGCTTTATATATCCGTAATAATATATTCAATGCATACTCACGTAGAGAAGTGAAACAAAACGATGATTAATGTATCGAAACCACCTGGATTTCCTTAGCTCAGCTTTGCTCTTTCCTGTTTTAGCGTTCAGTGTTTCCATAGTGACGAGTTCTTGTATTTGATTGGTCATTCTCGCTTCAGGTGTTGTGATGAAGCGATTAGAAGGCGATGTTTGACCTTCCGCTGTTGTTCACTGGTTGTTGTTTGACTACCAAGCGGTACAAACACAACAGCTCGACAACATTTTTAATATGATAAAAATAACTGCGAGCATGCCGCTTTCTCCATTTTCCGAGGTTGTTTGTGTAAGCGTACCTTCACGTTCGGGGACAAACCCAATAGAAAGTTCATGACAGGTAATGAGACCATAGATATGAACTTTAAATGCACAATATTAAGAAGTAAATACGATTTAATCAATCATTTATTAATAACTGCAAGAGTACATATGTGTCTATTTGGAATGTACCACAATTGACATACACCAGATATACAAATCAACTGTTTCCAGTTCCAGCCTTCATCAATACAATACTCGAGGACTGATCATATCAAAAAGATTACACCTCATTGGCAACAAAATATTCATAAATACACAGTAGATATGAATAACGATCAGCAAACCGACAGGTTTGAACCAAACACAAAACAAGGCCCTCTAATTTAAACTCGAAGGGCTACGTTTTCTATGAAAATACATCATTTAAAGTTGAATTCAGGATGCTTAGCATTTGAGGAGAGTATAGACATACTGTTTGTAGTGAAATATACATTACTCATAGCTGCTACTGCACTTCCTGTGAGAAACAGCTCCGCTTATTCAGAAGAAGAGCATGCAAAGATATGCTTGATGACTGTGTACAGTGCGAATCTTATGTATTAGAAATGTGATTCCCTCACACCTTGTCATGCACCCGCGAACCTTGTTTTGTAGTTGCTAACCAGATTCCTTCAACACATTCATATACTGACGGTCTGTTTACTATAAGAAAACTGAGCTTGTGATAAAGAGATGCTTATAAATCTGGAAAACCAGCACACACGAGTACTTTTTGTAATGCATTTAAGCTGACACAACAGAAGCTATTTTAACAGCCTTGCCTATTCTGAATAAGTGGCATACATTACAGTGCAAATCAGAAATGGCATATCATTCATCCTCAAGACTAGAGCTAAAATAATGGAACTTCATTATAAATAAGTTAGTAACAGCCATCTGAAAACAAGCAAAGAATGTGTCCAAGATATAAATAACAGTACCAAATCATTTTTTGGGTGAAAATAAATATTAGACTTAAATTAATATATTTTCTTCATTCATTAAAAAAGTTAAAAGAACAGTTTCATGGGTGGAATGTTAAGATGAATTTTACTATATACATACATATATATATATTATATGTGTGTGTGAGAAGGGTGTGTTTGTACACACTTATTTTTTTGCCTCCCACATGAACTATTGGAAAGTCATTATACTTTGAAAAGATAAATATGAGCAGATTTCTAAACCCTCAATCCTAAAAACAATTTCACTGGCTTTATATTGAAACATTTACATGTAAAAAAAAAAACTGCACAGTATTCTGTAAGACAGCCTATATCTAGACCCATAAAATCTCTATTCACACACTCTAACACAGGTTGGCCACATTGATGTCAGTTCATATTTACTTGACTGATGTAAACACTCAGGTAAGTTACCTGATACCTATCAGCAGTAATTGATGATTAACACTACGATGACCGAACTCTTCCCCAACTCTTCACCTTTCATGACTCATAGCTCGACTGTTCAGCATTAACATGGACTCATTTCTTGAAGAAACTGTGAGCTACAGAGACATTTCCCATTTGTCTCGAGTAGCATTCTGACTGCCTGGCACTTCAAAACAAGTGTGTGTATTTTTCTGTGTTACTGTGTGTTTATCAGGACGCATGCAGATGACTACACTGCATTACAGGATACAGGAAGCTGAAGAGGTTTAAAATGAGAGGGACGGACCACACCTGTAAGAGATGAGCGTTTTAGAGGTAAATTCAGCTTATTTTCTCATGACAGTGTTTTTGACCAAAGTGAGAAACATCAAACATCATCAAAGATCCGGCTTCGAGAAGACGACATTGAGAGGTACCTTCCACCGGCATGTCTGTGGGGGAAGGAAACAAAGGAGTGAGTATGTGCAGTGCAGGGAAAAAATTAAACTTATGACAATAGGGTGATGCGGGGGAAATTATTTGTGTTAGCCAAAACCCATGACGTTTTGATATATTTATAATATATATATATATATATATATATATATTACAGAATGTAATATTTACCTGTTTTCCTAATGATTTTTGGAATAAGATCAAATTGTATAATATTATTGGCTATTGCTACGAATATACCTGTGCTACTTACTACTGGTTTTGTGGTCCAGGGTCACAAATGATATCAAATCAATTAAACACCCAATGTGTAAGAATCACAAAATCTGTAAGAATCATAAGCTTTTGTTGGTCACAGGAACTATATACTGCAAGAATCCAAAAACCAATTTGTTAAGGGAACCAGGGTGAAGCTAACTTTCCTGAAGCCCTACAAAAATATTTCATTACTGCTGCACTCAAAAAAAGTTAACTGACCTGCTAGGTTCAGATTGCAAAGGGTCATCATTGAGTGTTTCCGCATTAAAGTCCAGCGGTCCAGCGTCCTGCAACAGCTCAATGCTGTCTCGTCCTGTCTGGCTGCTGCTACGGGTATACTTGGCCTCTGTGTATAAAAAAAAAGATATATCTAGCCTCTTTGTGAAATTCAATAAATAACACATATCTTATAATCTTATTGGGCAGTAAACATACGCCGGTTTGTGTTTGAATTTAAGGTTTCGCCATAGTTCGTTTCCTTCATCTCAGACATGGACATCCGGTTTCTGGCAGCAATCTCATCTCGTTGGGCATAACGCTCTCGCCATTCCTGTCATGTACATATTATCATATAACTGTAATATGCATCAGTAGAGTAATTCTATATAATGCATATATTACTCTGTATTATTATAACTCACTCTTCGTCTGTTCTCCCCATCTTCTATTCTTTGCCGTTTTCTTCTTTCTATGCAAAAAAAACCCCAAAAACAGTATATGTGAGATACATGTGCTCATTTAATACCGGATGGGATGGTGTTAAATGTCAGTGTCAGCATGAAGCATTGAGGTTTTAACCACTACAGAAAGTAGAGCTGTAGCAATGAGCAAAAGTGTCCAAATAATTTCTGTCAGAATCAATATTTATTTCTGCATCACATCTAACCATAGCAACCGCAGGAGACAATGTAACCTTGTTTTCATACTACCGGTCAGATAGATAAGCCTTTAATAAGCTACAATAGTTTTTGACATGATTACCTTAGATATGTATTAAATTGAGAGTTAAGGGGGTATTTAGACCCCCTCAAAATTTTCACTCTTTGTTGTATTGCAGCCATTTGCTAAAATCATTTAAGTTCTTTTTCCCCCCCTCATTATTGTACACACAGCACCCCATATTGACAGAAAAACACAGAATTGTTGACATTTTTTGCAGATTTATTAACAAAGAAAAACTGAAATATCACATGGTCCTAAGTAACATGGTCTGTAACCTTTTAAAGATTATTAAAGTTTATATCATATAGTAATTATTAACGCAATTAAATTTAAACTTTGTGTACAAAGCCAACTTATGACCTGTTAATTATGATCAACAGCTCCTTTATATTCTTTGCTCTTATTAACTATAATAATGCGTTATGGACGTGACCGCTACAGACGCTTCATATTAAATCATATGCATACTGGCACAGGTGTTATTCACAACTTATTTGCTGATGATGGCAAATAATGGCCATAACATTTAACATTCATTGCTGTGCTGGTCAGAAATGCACAGACGGACTAAAGGAAGAAAAAAAAAGGTAATGGGGTGTAAGGAAGTATGTGTAATTGCAAGAATTTAAAAAGTTTATCAATAGAGTATCTGAAAAAGATCATTTGAGAGCACTATATGTATGTTTTTTTTTAATCTACAAATTTAAACGAATCACCTCTGCGCAGGAGTTCTCTGCCTTCATCTATGAGATCAGAGGTCATTTCGTTGTCGCCCATGAACTGCTGGAAACCCAGGAGGTTCAGGCAACGTGTGCCGAGACTGCACAGAAATCAGACAGAAACTACAGCATGACGTTTGACACATAATATCCACCATGAGACTCTTCTGTCTGATGATTTATAGAAAATATCAGACAAACCTGAAGTATGTAGCAATGCAGAGAATGACGATCAGCATGGGGTAATAGATGTAGAAGCCATTGGCAATGAAGGACAAGACGCGCATAGAACCCATGATCTACAAAATAATGTTAATGCTTATTAGTAATTAATAGACATTTCAAAATAATGCTTCAAACATTTGATCGCCTGTGCTATTAGAGTCTTTGCGTATTAAAATATCCCTGTACTTATAATGCTAAAAACTCACAGAGGTGTATGCCGTTTGCTCCTTTGCTTGGTGGGATATGGCAGAATCCATGTGAATCAGTCCCAGGAAGTTTAGACAAAGCGGGGGTGTCAAGCGGCAAAAAAGCCTAGTAAACAACACATAGGCTTTTGTGGTTTATCAGAAGAAGAAAATAACTAAGGGTAGAGTTCACTGACAATACAGTTCAGTTTAATTCAATGAATGCTGCTATCTGTGAAACATACATGCCGCTGAACTGCAGGCTGTAAGCGTCGGTTTGGTGATGTGAGGCCAGGTAGTAGTAGTTGAAGACTCGGATGCGAAACACGGTGGAGTAGACGCAGGTGCAGAGGAAAAAGATGGTAATGAAGCACGCCATCTACAGGACAAAAAGACAATCTTAGTTTGTTTCAGATAATGTCGCAGGCAAAACCAGTAAGCTCTTAGATTTGGTGTATTCATCAGTATCAGAATGAGCCTTATCATATGCTTACACATAACAAGGAGTTTGTCTTGTTGACAAGCTTCCAGTGCACAGACAGAATAACAGCAACAACAGAAAATAAATCACTGAATACTAATAAATACATATAAACAGACAATGTTTGTAATTAAACGAACAATCTACAACTAAAAAAAATAATAAAGGTGCCATAGAATGTATTGAGAGAATATTTTTAATTGTTCTCTGATATGTACATAGAAGGGATGTAGCTTAGGTAAGGGGAAAAAATTTCCAGAAACGGTTTTACAGGTCCATTTACAACCCTAGAATTTGACCCTAGAATGAAACAGTCAGTTTTTGCCTTATTTGGAAGGTTC
>JAUMHQ010000033.1:1772438-1784721 GCA_032361165.1 Enteromius paludinosus | reverse complement strand
GAAGGGATGGGATCTAGAGGGCATGATGTTGGATGGCTGGAGAGGAGAAATTTGGATACTTCTGCCTCAGAGAGAGGACAGAAGGCGGAGAGTGCAGTGTTAGCAGTGGATGTTGTGTGAGTTATATCCTGTATAGGTGGAGCTGAGAACTGAGTGCTGATAGATGCAGTTTTCTCAGTGAAGAAAGTAGCGAAATCATCAGCAGTTATAGAAGTGGACGGAGGTGGTGCTGGTGGGCAGAGGAGTGAGTTGAATGTTTTGAAGAGACACCAAAAGACAAATATTCTTGACATTAATATAATTCTAAGATTTTGAAAAGAATGTCAAGGTATTCAAAGTATATTACCACCTGAGTTTAGATGAACAAAATCTCAATCACACTCTTAATATAACCCTCTGTCTCTGTAATGCATGCAGAGTTGGTTATTTTTGGTTCAATTGGTTTACGCAATGACTGTATGTCTCTATGAACTGTCATCTCTTCACATTCTTCTATTAGGTCACATTACTGGATCTGCAGCTGGTACAGATTCATTGACTCCAAATATGCAAAACGGCTTAATTTGCTTATGTACATATGCACAGTGTTTCAGCTTTATCTGCAGAAAGGTCTTGGGCAGTATCTCACATGAAAACCTGCAAAGTTTCTAATCCATGAACTACTGCAGTGAACTGCATGGACAATACATTTACCTTTCTCCGAGTTAGGACTATCCTTTTAACAATTTCGTAACCCACTTCTTAGCAACACCACATAAAAAAGACAGCAGGGAAAATCCTGTTTGAGGCAGGATTGTATTTAATATGTTGTGAAATACGAATATCTTTTAAAGTAACGGTGACCAGTATTTTACTCTTAAATTGCCCAAAATAAATTAATGCAATGCATTTAAAAAGAAAAGCTAATTCATTACCAGATTTAGACTAAAATTGCTTTATAAATGTTTAAGTTTGTATGTATTGTATTATTAACATTTTCTCAAAATTATATGTATTGAATTTAATGTTTGTGATGAAAGTAACTTAATGCTCGCCTGTCTTATTCTGAATAACTCCTTGTTTTGATTGCAACGACTTGAGTTTTATGGCACGCGGTCCTCCACAGTAGAGGGCGGTAGGTCAAACCGTGTCCAGCACGCACTGACAGGGATGCGTCACTTCCGGCAACCTACAGCCAATGGTATCGCTGCAGGCCAGCGGTCCGGAGGCAGGTTTAAATGCGCCGCCAGCTTGCGCGCAGGACAGGGGAAGCCTTGCTGTTAAGGAAAGTGCAGAAGTGATTACTTCTAATAGCAAAACACAACAGATCAAGATGCCAAACGAAAGGTAGTAAGCATTTTTTATTTAAAAAATCTTAAGTAATATTTGAATTGTATATTAAGCAAAATTTCGTGACTTAAGTGTGTTTCTGTTAAGTTAAAGTTGCAACCTTTGGATTCTCCCTCCACTTTGGTGCGTTTTGTAAGTTTCATAACTTATTGGTGCGTTATAAAAACACCACACACAATAATAACCCTGTTCGTTAAAACACGGCTTTAGATCAGCTGTGCAAAAGTCTGCGAGACGCACTTTTAAAAATGTATTTAGTTGAACGTGCTGTTGGCGCGCGCCATCGTGTTGTGACGCGCGAGGACGATTTCTTCATGCAATCATTTATTAATATAAGCCAATAAACGTTTTGCAAATCTTTAAAGTGTTTGAGTGGTTTCATTGGTTCATATATCGTTTTGATTTTCCAAAATGCAAGGTGTTATAGAGGCTATTTTTGGTATAGACGTGACTCGACAAATGGCGGGCATCACAGAAGTTGTGAAGCGAGCTTGTAGTCTACAGTCTAACTTATAAGCTATCAATTAAAAGCAGCTGTAAATGCGTCGATGTGTTTTTAAATACTGCGAATTGTGTAGTGAAAGATTATGTTATTTATTGGTAGAATTGTTGTAGGTTGAACTGAAGTAACTTAATGAGAACTGTTTGGCCATAGGTTTGGGAGATCGCGGTTATTGCTTTCTAAATGTTACCTGTATGTGTCCTTTAAACAACGAGAAATGGCGGTGTTGCTGTTGTCTAAATGTTTTCTTTGTTTTCAAGCAGGCCGTTTAAAGAACTGAGTAAGAATTTGGAGGGATCCCTGAGCAGGCCTCAGAAGAGTAAATGGAAAAGGCGGCCCTCCTGCAGTAGCGGGGGTCTAGACACAGAAAACACCCCAAACGAGCTCATCCAGCAGTGGTCACCCCCGCACAAAAAGATCCTGACTTCTACGAAAGGGAAAGAAAATGAGGAAAACGTTTTTGTTCTTGCCAGACGTCCCAGGAAGAGAAGAGAATCTTCAGGTTTGTGACTGAGAGCCCGGACCATATAAAGCCTAACGTTACCGTGTTACATTTGATCCATGCATTCCTGTGGTGATCACAGGTTTGCTAAAATAACCCTTGTATGTAATCTGTCTTCTGATACAGCTTTTGATCATAAAGTTTGAAATAGCATCTTACTAAAACATTAGTGGATATTAATGCTGTCACTATATTTATAGTTTGTTGAAACAATCTGAAATGCACCTTTTTTTTTAGTACCATGTAATACATAATTAAATTTTATGTTATTTAGAGCATCTGAAAGGCTTTACACATTTAATGTACTGTATATCTGATTGGGAACTCTTCAGTGTGTAAATAGGATGTAATTGCATGAACAAATGTAAAAGTAAACTTCTATTTTGGGGGTGCCACTTACTGTTTCTCCTCGAACGTTTGTTGAGTTTTATTATTGGTATTGCTTGTAAGCTCTAAATGGACGTGCATGAGCAGAAGAGAGCCTTATTTGTCAATTTGTTCCTCTCTCAGCAGGCTTGTGCTGGGACAGTCTGCCCGATGAGCTGTTGCTGGGAATCCTGTCCCGTCTCTCGCTGCAAGATCTCCTCCGGACGTCACGGGTCTGCAAGCGCTGGCATCGTTTAGCGTAAGCTCTTCGTGCACCGGTACAAAGTTGGAGTTTGGAAGACCACCGATCAGCAATGTAATGGAAATAATAAGTGAAAACTATGAATTTGCAGGTTTGATGAGTCTCTGTGGCACAGTGTGGACCTGGTGGGGAAGGCTCAGTTAGACGCAGAGCTCGGGCAGGTTCTCTCAGCTGGAGCCTTGAGGTTGCGCTGTCCACACACCTGCATCGGTCAACCCAGCTTTAAAAGTGCACAGTGAGTCGCTTGTGTTGATTTGTCACGGTCTGCGGTGCCGCTGCCTTCTGTTTGTAAATGTAGTGTATTTTGGATTACAGGAAACTTCGTGTCCAGCATCTGGATTTATCAAATTGCACAGTGGAGACGTCTGTTCTCGAGGATATCCTGTCTCGCTGCAAGCATCTACAGAATCTCAGTCTCGAAGGATTGGTGCTTTCTGATAGCATCATTCAGTAAGTGATGGTCAAAAAGACTTTTTACACACTACACCTTTTTTTTTATTTTTTTTAAATTGTTATTAGCCACTGGGAACGTTCACATTCCTTCTGAATTTAAAGTTGCAGATTTTACTGTATATCTTATTTGCAAATTGAAATATGAAGATGTTGAACCTGTTTTTTTTATTTTACTCTCTTGCAGTTCCCTGGCTCAAAATACTGAACTTGTTCGACTGGATTTGTGTGGCTGTTCTGGCTTCTCTTCTGAATCTCTGGCTGAGATGCTAAAATCTTGCACTCGGTAAGGTCAACTTTGTATGTTTGTGTCTTCAAGATGAGCATGTATTCACAATTATTTGATAGAGGGCACGCACTTAAAAAAATCTGCAATGCAGTTAGATGTAATTAATTTCTTTTATATGCATCTTGCCTCATGCTGCGTTCACACCGGACGCGAATGAAGCGTCAAGCGCAAGTGATTCACATGTTAAGTCAATGCAAAGACGCGACTAGATATCCTGCGACTCGCGCGTATGACGAACGAAAATCTGAAATTTTGCGAAAATTCGCGCCGCTTTAACCAATCAGGAGCTTGCTCTAGTAGTGACGTGAATACTATCACGCGGAGGCAGAATTCCATACTATGGAGGACAAAATCATCGCGGCTGTATGTGGAGGAGCTGTACGACACATCTTCGTACTTTAATAGAAACGGGAATGAAAAGGAAATAAATACTGGATTCATTAAACCAAAGTTTACCTTTTAGATATACACCAAACGAATTTTGCTTCATGTCTAACCACTAAAGAGACTGGCCGAAGCACATCCCATGACGCAAATTTCCACGCGTCCATTTCCATTCGAATGGAGTAAACTCAAAATGTTCTATTTATTCGTGCAATTCGTGTCCAGTGTGAACGCAGCATCAGTAGAAAGTGTTATACATATAACATGTCTAATTGTACATGGTCATGTTTACTATATTTTTTGTATAGACCTGTTATAAGCATTTTTATGCCTAGTTTCTGTACAAATGGCACACACATGACTCTTGACAAGTACATTGTACTGGGAATTAATTTTATTAAAGGTATGTTGTAAAGACACCTAATATAAAGTAAAACTGTATCTGTAACTTACTTACTTTCCCCAGAATTGAAGAAATGAATGTGTCCTGGTGTGACTTCAATAATCTCCACGTTCAAGCTATTGCTAACAACATTCCCTCCAGCATCACTCATCTAAACATCAGTGGTTACAGACAAAACCTCAGCATGGACGGTAAGGAAAGCGTTAGGAATCCAGATTTACGGAAATGCGTTTGGAAACATATCACGCACCAACAATTAATTCTTTTGTGTGTGTGTTTCAGATGTTAAAGCTGTAGTGAATAGATGTCCAAACCTCACAGATCTAGATTTGAGGTAAGTCCCTAACTGTGAATCAGATGCCTAATCGCAGACAGCAGGAGGTTCACGTTCAAGTGTTTTTATCGTTACAGTGATAGCGTGCTTGTGACGACAGACAGTTTCCCAGTGCTGCAGCAACTTTCCTCCTTGAGACACCTGGCACTGAGCCGCTGTTATCAGATCCACCCAGCTTCACTCATGTAAGTGAATTCACTTACAAAGATTTTGGTCTGTTAAAGGAATAGTTCACCCAAAAATACAGCCTATACGGCCCCTTACAGTTTTAGGTCACCATTGACTTCATAGTAGAGGAAAATATATAGAGTAGTTCCAATCCAAGCTGTTTTGGGTCACCATTGACCTTATTATGGAACAAAACCGCTTGGATGGGTCACCACTCGAGAGTAATTGACCAAATTTTCAGTTTTGGGTGAGCCATTCCTTTTCTGCTTGGAAACCCTAAATATTCCTCCTTTTTTCTCTACAGTGACTTCGAAAAGTTTCTGAACTTGCAAACCCTGGAGGTCTTCGGGCTCATACAGGACAGCTACCTGCCCATTCTTTGTAAAGGTCTACCGCACATACAGATCAACACACAGCCTTTCTCCACGGTGGCTCGTCCCACCTCAGCATCAAGAAAGGATCGCACACTTTGGGGAATGCACTGCCGCCTTGTGTACAAACATTGATGTTTTTAATTCAAGATGATTACAGGGTAAACCAAATTGTTAAATAGCTTTTATAATAGTCCGTATCGCTCTCTACTGAGCCCAGTTTGAATTGTGATTTTTTTAAAAATATCTTAAACATCACTGGTAAATCCTCGTTTTATATTCTGCATTCAATTGTGTGAAGATGACAATTGTGCTGGAGGTCCTGACAATCTTGAATAAGTGGTGTCCTTGTTACGTTGAAGAGTGGACAGGCTGGTTAGTGGTATATTTTAACTTTAAATGTTTCATACCAATAGCTAATAACTTTGAAAATGGTGAGTTGTCTAAATGTTTGTTACTTCAGGTCAAATCTAGAGTAATGGTAGGTACTGTTTGTCACACAAGATGTTTTCCTGCCATGATCAAGTACATTTCCCGTTTTACTATAGGATTATCAGAGTTTAGTAATGATGTTTTTATGGTTATTTCGTGCTGTTCCTAAATTTTTGCCGTTCAGAAGCATTAAACCAGGTGCTTTTAGTGCAGAGAAATGAATGTGAATCTCTTCCATTTTTCTTAACCAGTTTTAATATCAGAAAACTTGAAATTTTGCACAACTTCAGTTGTCGCTAGATATGTATTGAAATGAAATGAATTGTTTACATCGTCTGAATTGTAAATAAATGTATTGCTTTTTATTTAAAGCCATTCCTATGTGCATTTTCCACTTCCATATACCATTTGCATTGTGGCCAAAAAAAGACATTTTAAAACACCAAGGTCCTGAAAAGGGTTTGTGCAGGGTAGTGCTTGCATAATGCGTTTGACCCCGCATCCAAACTTTTGCCTCATTGTGTACTTCAAAAAACGTTATAATATCAAGTATTTTTCAGGTTGTGGTTTCAGAAGCTTTTGATTTCTACGTACACAAAATACTTCAGTGCGCGTTTGGCATTACGGTATTCAAACGAGTTTGAGTACATGTGCTTAAACATGATTCTTATACACCAACAGATGTAACAAACTATAATGCTGGTGTATCTGTGGGGAGAAAAGGGTTTTAATGCCATTTCTGAAGACTGCAGGGCCATTCATTCAGCGGAGACTACAAAAGTGAACTGATTATAAACGTACATTTCATCTGCAAACCCAATCGTCCCTTAAAACTCAGTGCTTAAAGAACCCGCTGTCCGTCAACGCCTGGCTTTAAAGACAATTATTTAGTCCTGAATAAATAAAGAGTATGATGTATCAAAGGATTTAATCAAGAATGACTGTTCGCAACAGGTCCTCCTCATTTAAGCTGATTGTAGCAATGGCACCATCATTAAACTCGAAGGACGTCCCACCATCCACCACCATGCAGGCATCCCAACACCTTGAGCGGACGCAAACCCTACCGAAAACAAGCGCATGAGAGGTTAACAGCATTTTCAGAGTCAAAAACATGCTGAAATAGTTAATGCATTCGATATTATGAACCGCCTTACAGCATTTATGACAGATTAATTATTACTTCTCCAATCATATGTGTGACCCTGGACAACAAAACCAGTCGTAAGTGTTAATTTCCCTGCAATTAAGATTTATACATGATCTGAAAGATGAATTGGATGGATAGGGCAATATTTGACCGTGATACAAAAGTCTAAATGCTGAGAAAATCACCTTTAAAGTTGTCTAAATGAAGATCTTATCAATGCATATCACTAACCAAAAATTAAGTTTTAATATATTTTCGGTCAGAAATTGACTAAATACCTTCATAAAACATGAGGATTTGGGGCAAAAAAGAAAAATCTAGATTTGTGACCCATACAATGAATTTTTTGGCTATTTCTACAAATATATCCCAGCGACTTAAGACTGGTTTTGTGGTCCAAGGTCACATATACCAAGGCAGCTGTGGGAAGATGGAAACCAGAACTCACTTTTTGGCTAAACCTCTTTGTCGGCTATTAGAAAATACTCGGTTGACTATCGGCTCTCTCACACTGAAGAAAAGTTTGTCCTCTTCTGGGCTGAAGATCAGCGACTCATTGTATGTTTCAGTCACTGAACACAAAATAGGGACCAATCACTTAATGTGCAGAATATTCGTTTTATGAATTACAAAAATGACAGTCATTTTAAAATAAAAGTGATATATTAAAAAAATAAAATAAAATAGGACAGATTCAAATTTAAATAATTAAAAAAAAGGAGATTTTAAAATACAAATGTTACATTTCAGTCGCTGAAACCCAAGATTAGGGAACAGATTTTTAAATTGCAGAATATAAAATTTGTATAAATTTAAACAGAACAAAAAAAGTCATTTTAAAAGCACAAGCGATATTATTATTTATACTTGTACAAGCAAAAAAAAAAAAACCAAGATGTTGAACTCACCACTCTCAATGAACTCCCGATTTAAAGGAACATCCAAACCTGTTTTTAATTTACCTAAGATACAGAAAAGATCCTGTTTGTAGCAGATGATGATTATGAACATATACAAGGCAGAATATATTTAACTTTTTGTGTGTGTTTCTAACCTATTCTAAGGACATCCTCCACTGCCTGCTCGACGAGCTTATTAATATTGTAAGACCTGGATGAAGGAACAAAAATGATTTGGTAATCTCTTGACGTTTTTATGAGGTGTTCACTTCAGTAAAGCATCGCTCTGACTCACCAGGCTTTAGATCCAGTTCCAGTGCAAATGCTAAGCCCTGAGCTCTTCTGCTTCTCCCACGGCCCGTCGTCGATGGAGATTTCGTAGTATGAAGCCCTATGAAGCGAGAGGGTAAGATGGGGTTTGAAGGATTTATACTTCAACCTGTGGCAAACAGAAATCCACAAGTAAGGGGAGATGGGGGGGGGGAGGCATGGAGTGGAGGTGAAGAAGTGGTTGATGAAATGTTGGAGGGGTGTGACTGGTTCCACAGCGTCACAGAATGGACCTGGAAAACCAGAAGCTTTAAATAGTTGTGTAAAATAACTTCCGCTGTAGCCTGAATGAATGGCAATACCCGTGTAGCATGGGTTTATTTGTTGTGTTTAATTAACAATTCGGCATAGATAGTTTCATCAAAACATGAAATATGACTATATTTGAACTCCAGTTTGATCTTATATATATACACGATTATAGCCTATCGGAAAGTAAATTACTGTATATGCACGGAAGCTATAGTTACTATAACTAATCTTTAATTTACACAGTCTTTAGTCGTTAATTTTTTTTGGAAGATGTATAAGCTTGCCTGATTTTATTGCTCTTTAATGTGACATGCTTGTATGGTAAGCTGGTCTGTCTCTGAAGCGTGGTAAAGTCATACACCTTGCGCTACCATTTAAATCCTGAAATATGCATCAGAATATAATTTTTCCTCATTTCATAATACCCAAATAATGATGGAAAACTGTGGTTAACATATTTTGATAAAACATCTATGGTTAATTGTTTATTTATAAATCACAACATCCCCGTGCTACCGGCGTTGCCATTCATACAGACTACTGCGGAAGTTATTTTACACAACTACACGAAGCTTCCTGCTTTCGAAGGCGCAACGTGAAAAAGGTCCATGGTGGGCAGGGACATATACCTGGAGGACAGGGACTCCCCGATGAAGATCTCATTGAGCCCTCGGACAGGCAGTAGATGAGGCTGTTCGGGACTGTCGTGTGTTGTACCTGGCACAAAAAATATGTTGTTATCTTTCTGTAGAACACAAAGAATACACAAACATGTTCAGAGCAAAGTGTTCTTACAAAGTAATCAAAGCTGGGTGCAATGTTACTGCCCTCAACAGGAACAGATATATATAATTTTTTTTTTTTTTTTTGTTCCAAACCTGTTTGTTTCTTTCTTATTTTGAACATAAAAGAAGATATTTTGAAAAATGTAACTGGTAAAATCAAACAGCTGGTCCCCATTGATTTCCATAGTATTTCCTTCACTACTAAAGTTAATAGTAGGGACCAACAACGGTTTGGTTTCTCAAATTTCTTTAAAATATTTATTTTGTATTCAACATAAAGAAACTTATACAGGTTTGGAACAACATGAGGCTGAGTAAATGACAATTCTAAACATTTCATTGAACATAAAATTGAATATAATTGAAAACATGTTTTATAACAAATAAACACACATAACTAAGAAAATGTAAAAAAAAAAATAATAATTAAAATTAAAATACATACTATTTTAGCATATTTTATAAAACACAGCAGGTGCATTAAAAAAAACGAAGTGAGAAAAACTAAAACCAAGTGAAATTATATAAATATTAAACATTAAATTAAAACAAAAAATGAAATTCAATATGAATACATTCAATATAACTGTAATAACCTTGTTTTGGGAACAAAAATGTAAATAATAATAAAAAAAATAATTTAAATAAATAAATAAAACAAATGAAAATTAATTTGCAAAAATTAAGCCACTTTTCAGTCTGTTAATTTAATATTTAATTCCTATAAAATATAAAATCACATGTCCACCAACAATTATTATTTCACTGACAAAAACATTACAGTAATGAAAATAGGCAAATTATATTAAATAACATTTTTGTATTTAATTTAATATTATAATATTTTTATTTTATCATATATTTTATGCAATTAGGCAGGATTCCTTTCAAAAAAACAAAAGCAAAGCTCATTCTCCTTATAATAAAGTAATAAAATGAATCTTTTCTCCTTTTTAGCTGTGAAATATAACCTAGAAATGTTGGGGATATTATCAGAGAGCTTCAGAAGTCAGAAGAGCAGCATAGAGGAAAGTTGTGTTGAGATAATGGGATTCGTACTGCTCTGAGTGTCCGTGGTGATGCGGTGCGCCTTGCTGTGCTGCTCGAGGCTCAGCTGCAGCTCATGCAGGTCCACTGGAGTCGGGTTGATCCCGGTGCCCTCCAAGTACATCCGGATACGCTGACGCCACTGCCACCTAGCAAAGATAGGAAAGACAAAGAGGGGTACGTCATAGTACATTAACATAAACATTTCATTATTTTACATAGTTGGTTGGGGTACATTTTATTTGTATGTCAGGTACTAATCCGAATTACTAGATTTATTACAGTTATCTTTTCAGTGGACAAATTTCTTTGCTGACACACGATAAAACGTCTCTAGCCTTGAATACGGCTTAATAGAGGATTTGACTTTCTGAGCTGCCAAGCACCTCCCCCAAAAGCAAAACCAATCCTTGTCCAAGAAACGGCTAGTAGATAGTAACATCAGTTTTTCAGTGAGGTAAACAGTCAAACATATTTTTCATAAGGATTGCGCACTTGTAATAGAACTAAAGGGCAAAGTTCTTTTTCTGAGTACTTCTGCAAGGGATGTGAGAGAAAACACAGCCTGCAAATTGGATTACAGAGGAAATTGGATTGCTGTTGACCCACCTGAACTCACCCTTCCTGAGTTTCTGTAAGGCCTCAGAGAAGGCATGTGTATAGTGCACAGGTAAACACAGGTGACCTTCTGACCTACAAAAACATGGCTACATTACATATTTATAAAACAAAAAAGAAATGTCAACTCACAATAGATGATTTTGTTACCTTTCTGGGTCTGTATTGACTCCCAATACAGGTTTGTTTTTGTCATACACTTTACTGGCCACCAGCAGCATGGTGCCATCACCTACGACATAAACAAGGCTGTTAGAATTTGACAAAAGAGTAAAATAGTACATGAACTTGGTTGCAGTTAAAACGATCAAACCTCCTGCAGAGATGATGGCATCGGCCCATCGCACCGTGTCCTCATCATACTCTCTTCTTTTGACAATGCGCACCTCGATCCCTTCTTTCCTACAAAAATATATTTGAATAAATGCTTTGAAAACGCTTTCAAATACTGTCCGAGTTTCCATTTCTGATCCTCATCTTACTGTAGGCTGTCCACAATCTGTCCAACATTGAAGGTGTGAATATTGTGTCTCTCCAGAAGCCCGTTGTAACTGGATCCTTTCAGGGCAAGCTGTGGTGACGAGCAGAAGACAGATTAAATATCATAAACAGTGTATTGCGTCTTAAAAAGCAAACAGTGTCACATTGTGTGTAACGGGGTGTTAGTTGGATTAGGACTCTGGACTTGTTAAATACTTTTAAATACTTAAGCCCATTTTTCTTGCTGCCGAATCAAACTGAAAATAGTACCGGTGGAGCAGGAAGGATTGAGAAATACAAGTCTTTAATTAAACACTGTAGAGTAACTAAACCGTATTATTTTAAATGATAACACTTTAGTACATCCAAATATATACATTTCGAAATATTTTGTTGAAGATATTTATATGTATATATAACATCCAAATAAAAATATCTTTCTATCTTAAATCAATTAGAAAATGTATACTGACGGACCGACTGCGAGCTATGAGTTGTTCACCGATGGTTTTTGCTTATGTTGCAGCATTATTTCAACTTATTGTTTTAATAATCATGTTTAACAGTGGAATTATTGATGAAAAAAATACCCATGATTGTGCAAAGAAATCCCTTATTCAGAAAATCGCAAAAAATGTGCCAAAATAACTCTTTAGTGTCTGTATACTGCCATGAAGCACAAATAATATATGCTGGATATAGAAATGCATAAAAGTGTACTACTATTACCATTTCAGCCATAAATGTTGTTAAAACAGCAAGAGTAGAATTCTGTACTTATTTTCTGCAGTGAGTCAGCACTTTAAGGTGTCATAGAATGCATTGAGAGAACATTTTAAATTGTTCTCTGATATGTTCATAGAAGGTATGTAGCTTAGGTAAGGGGAAAAAATGCCCAGAAACGGTTTTACAGGTCCATTTACAACCCTA
>JAUMHQ010000033.1:1739127-1750997 GCA_032361165.1 Enteromius paludinosus | reverse complement strand
TTTACATAAAAAAATAAATATATATAATTATTATTTTTTTTAATTAATTAATTAATTAATTTTTAAAGCATTTTCTGACCACAGACCCAAAGTACCAGGGCTGTAATCACCATAGATATTGAAGAAACACCAACTACTGCAAACCAAAAATTGCACTGGTTAATTGAGGAAAAAAAAAAAAAGAATATAAAAAGAAATACAATGCAATATTTAATATAATTAGTCAAACGAGTAATGGCGATAGTATATGGTATGTGTGTACTGTGTATATTTATAATGTATATATAGATAAGCACCCAAGCATGTATATAGTTAAGAAAAATGTGTTATGTTTTTCTATTAAATATATATATAATCTAATTGAAATGAATCTAAATATATACATGTAAATACATGTACATATTCCCAAAATGTATTCTGAATGTGTGCGTGTTTACATATACATAAACATACATAGTAAACACACATATACTATTTAAACAAAGACTTTTATTTTGGATGTTTAATATTTGTAACATAATATAATATAGTACAATATAATAAAATATCTGCCCAATTCTCCTTGGAGTCTTGCTGAAAGTTCATGACTAAAGTAGCAGCATTTATTTTCAAACAAATCAGATCTATTGAATGAAACAGTTCAAAAAAGCTGGTCTGAATGATTGCTCAAAAATTCTGACTGCCCCATTCACTGGTATAATTTTTATTTTTGGGGTGAACTGTTCCCTCCATGTCTTACCTGAGAATTTGAAGGCCTCATAGAAGCGAGAAAAAAGCAAAGGCCACTTAAATCGAGCGAAATCCACCACCTCCTCCTTCACTCTCTGCGAGTCAAACCTCTTCTGTGTGTAGATTCCCTGCGGAGATGCAATCGTCAATACCTTAGGTCTCAGAGTAGCACAATATCGGCGATTACCTCAGAGACAATTACCTTTGCTCTCGTCACCTGGTCATAAGCATAAAATGTAACAAGCTCATGCATTACCACGATCCATAAAATTGATCTCCAGCATTATTAAACATTCATGTCCATCACTTTAGCCTATGAAAGGTAGAAGGGTAATTAAAACGGCCTTCACCCTTGAGAGAAGCAACATGTGATTAATGCTCCCACAGGAACCGTCAATCAAATTTCAACCGCTACAAGCTAGAGCAGAGTGCTGACCTAAACTACAAATCCATAACATGATAGTGAGGCCAAAAGAACTGTCTCAAATAGTCAGGATAGGCCTGTGATTGCATTCCGTTACTGCAGACTGTAGGTGAGGGTGGTAGACGGTGTGAAGGTCGCCCCCGGCACACACTTAGATTAGAGAGTTAATCAGAGCTGAGAGATCATATTAGCACTAGGTGGAGATACAGGTACTGCTCTAAGATAATGAGACTGCCGTCCTTGAGAACGTACCACGGGGTCAGTCAGACACAGCCTGACACAGTAATGAAGACATAGGCATAGATATGTGCTGTGACTGTACGTTCTGTTATAATGAAAAGACTAATAATAGGTTTGTTAAGTTATACGTGCTGATCTATCACGTAAATGGGAATCCATTCTCAGAAAATGGTGATATTTGTGCTTAAAATATTTTCATTCCTCCACCTTCAGCCTCCACTGACACTGGACAATCACCTAATGTTCCGATTAGTGTGTTTCTCATAGGCGAATTCTTCACATTCGATGCTATTGCAAACTGGAAAACTACCCACTTACTTATTGTTATTAACTCTGAATCTTAAACTTATAACTTGAATAAACACATTTTAGTAGTAAATATGATATGATAAGGGATTGCTCTCAAATATAATATAATAAAATGTATAGGCAACATTAAACAACATTTTGTTTGTAAAAAAAACAATAAAATTCCTAGAGACTTCTTTAATAGTGATACTTACCATAAAAAACATTTCAGAAAAACCAATTAATTCGATAATTTTAAATTGATTGACAGCACTACATATATTTATATACGAATGATGCAATAGTAAATAACATGCAATTATAATTTTATATGAACTAAAATATACCTTTATGTGAGTTGCTATGATCATTTGTGCCCATTTCTCAACTGTCCTAGAGGGAGTAATTTCTCTGTCTGGTATGTAGGATGGAATAAGACTCAGAAGACGGTCTGGAAGGACTTCTGACCCATAGTCTACATAGTACTGTTGAGAGGCCAGCTCAGCCAGGTCCTCCTCCTAAAATAATACAGCACATGCATACACCTGGTCAATGCAAGGAGGACTTTTATAAGGCAGTGTGAAATACATTCACAGCAGCTCTCACCCTATCACAACGGTACTCCCCAAATTTGACCCCGCGCACGATTTGCTGGTAGATGAGGTTAGTGGCCACACTGTCTTCGGCAGGGTTGTGCCAGGGTGTGAAGATTTCCTTCCTGAAGAACAGCCTCCAGGGGGCGTTGCGCTCCTGAGCGCCCTGCTCTTTAGCATATTGCTCACACTGTGACACTGCATCCATCACATGATCCTTTCCACTGCCCAGTGATGAAACCTGAGAAGGATACACATTAGGAGGGTCTTAATCTAAACCCAAAAAATAAAGATACACACTGATCAGATTTGTTTTTAAGAAATTAATGCATTAAATTGATAAAAAGTGACAGTAAAAACTTTTTTTTTGTACATGCTGTTTTGAATCTTCCATTAAACAAAACTGTTTTCAAAGTTAATACAAATAATGTTTCCTGAGACCAAATCATCAAATTAGAATGATTTCTGAAGGATCATGTGACACTGAAAACTTGAAAAACGGCTCTAATAAACTCAGCTTTGCCATCTCAGAAATAAATTACATTTTAAAATGTCTTGAAATATATGCATTAACATACTTTATCAAAAAGAGCAATGTATAAAGAGAAGCCAAAGCGATCCTTCAGGCCAATTTTGTCTGACAGAGCGTTGCAGAGCTCCTCGGCTGTGGTGGCGGAGTCAGTCAGCAGGGTTTTTGTGGTGCCATCCATGAAGGTCACTGGCAACATGATGGGTTTCTTAGATTTAGTGGCCTGGAGGAGGAAAGAAAAAGATCCAGCCAATTAATATAGATTTTCCACTGATTTTTTTCCAAAAGTGAAACCTAATTGCTTCTGTGGGTCCTAAAATACCTGCAGCTCAAGCCAAGAAGGAGGCTGGGTTCTTGTCTTATTCGCGAATGTTCTTCTCAGTCTCTCTTCACAAAAAGGCGCATAACCAGGCGGGCCGCAGTTAATGAATGTCCGCAGATACTAGAGAAATCGAAGAGAAAAAAATTAAATAGGGGAAAAAGTGTCAGGCTATATATTATATATAGATATTTTTTTTTGGTTTAGGATCATTAAAAATGCATGTAATCTTATTTCCTGCGAGCCCAAAAATAAAAAGTGTTTTTTTTTTTTACTTTGACGAATTTTTCAGAGGGAGCAAAGCAGCCCACACAAAGGGACAGTAGGATCCAGCCGCGGGCATGGCTGCTTTTGGATGTATTCTGGCTCAGCTGTTTACAGATTTGACAGTAGATCTCATCTCTGGGAGAAGAAAAACCCAGATGCAATATAATTCTGATGAAACACACATTTAACAGCACCACAGAATACCAATAATTATGCATTTGCCATGCACTAACCTGAGAGCAGGACGTAAAATGCCATTTCCAATGATAAAGTGGAGCTTCTCTAAATTGGAGGTGGGCCGGTCTTCCAGCATGCTGTTTCCCTGCAGACTGTAATCGCTGTCGGTTAGCCGTCTGGTCACCTAACAGAGGCAGGAATAGTTTAACTTTTATTCCAGAAAGATAAATTATACTGATTTAAAATTTTACAAAATATTTTTATTACAAATGAATATGATTCTTTTAACCTTCTATTGATCAAAGAAACCTGAAAAAGTACAGTATCACAAACATAACTGTTACAGACCTCCTCTGTGATCTTTGATTTCTTCTTTAATGTGAGGGACACCAGCTTATGCCGTACACTGTTCCTCTTTTGGATGTCAGTAGTGGAACTCTGAAAACAATGAAGAAACTTACTACACTTTACAATAAGGTTCAATTTAACATTAGCCTTGGATGTCAATGAATAACAAAGAATAATTAGTTTTTCGCAATGTTAACTAGTCTAGGTTAGTATTCATTGAAAAATACACGGTTAAATACATTCTATTTTTTGTGTTATATTTTAAGACTGATTAAAATCTTATTTTCACAACCCCCTCCACCTCACTTGTCTCACCTCGTCATCCACCTGCAGGGCCTGCAGCTCCCTTTTGTAGGTCCTCTTACCCAAAGTCTCATAGATTTTAGTCATAACTGGAATCTTCTCACTGCCGTCACTAATGCTGATATGATATTTGGGTTCAGGGAGATCTCCCATGAACCTCAAAACAGTGATCCACACTGCCAGTGCAGCCTAAATGGTCAAAGCAGAGTAAACCTGTAGACAGTAACGCATCTAATAATCTAGATTTTTAGTATAAATAATACTTTTAAACAATTTTAAAAAAGCATACCAGCTGATCTCCTTCATCCTCATGGAACAGCAGAGGTTGTTTCAGTGGCCGCCGTATATACGTATATGCGGCATTTCCCTGGAAGTAGGTTGCAGCAAACTTTGCAAACTTATACTCCGATAGGTCTTCCTCTTCATCATCAGGAAGTGGAAGAGGTTCATCAATGACCTCCTGAAACTGTCTTGAAACTTTCTCGAGATCCTGTCACATCCAAACAAAAACAAACTAAGATAATGTGAAAGCCAAGCAAGGTAAATTACAGAGATTACTAGTCATAAAGTCCCACACCTCAAACCCTTCTGGGGCTTCACCCTCCAGGTTGGGAAGAGAGTTGGCGCTGCCCAGGAATCCAAACATCTTGTCCACCATGTCTGAGTCATTGACCGGCTCCTGTTTTTCTCTCTCCATCTGCTCCAGAAGCTCCTTTTTTCTTCGCGTCTCATCCCGCTCTGCCTGCTCTCTCTCTTTCTGCTCTTGGTCGAGCTGGGCCAGGCGCTCCTGGTGCTTCCTCTCTGCCTCTGCTCGAGCCCTACGTGCTGTCATCTGGTTCCTCAGGCGCTCCTCTTCAGCCAGACGCTGCCGCTCGGCTTCTAACCGTCGCTCCCGCTAAACAGAGAAAGAACAAATTTTTTTTACAACACAGTTAAGTATCTGCTTGTCTAAAGGATGAATGGATGGATAGACGGGCGGACGGAAACATGGGTGGGCAGTACATACAGACCAACTGGTAGATAGATGGATGAACTGATGGATTAGTGGATGGACACACGAACTGATAAAAGGATCAACAGACAGGTGGACAAATACATAGATGGATGAATGGGTGGATGGACTAACGAATGGATAGATGGATGAATGGGTGGGTGGGTGTATTGGTTTAAACAGACAGATGGATGGAGAGACAGATTGGTGGGTGGATGGATGGATAAATGCACAGATAGATGGGTGGATGGATTGGTAGATGGATGGATGGATGAATTGGTAAATTAATTGGTGGATGAATGGATGGATGGATTAGTAGATGGATGGATGAATGGATGGATGAATAGGTTTAGATAGAAGAATGGACAGATGGTTGGATGGATTTAGGGATGGATGGACAGACAGATTAATGGATGGATGAACAGATGGATCGACTGGTAGATAGATGGATAGATTGGTAAATAAATGGATGGCTGGATAGGTGGATGGATGAATGGATGAACAGAGGGATGGATCGACAGCCAGGTTGGTGGATAGATGGATAGACAGATGGATGGGAAGATGAATGGATGGATGGATTGATTGATAGATGGATAGACTGAAGGATTGGTAGATGGATGGATGAATTGGTAGATGAATTGATGGATGCATAAACAGATGTTACAATGGTAGATAGATGGTTGAATAGACAGATAGATAGACAGATAGAATTTACCTCCAGTCTGAGACGCTTGCACAGTCTACGTGCTATCATTCCTCGTGCGTAAGCCTGCATTATCAAGACCGCATGGAAGCGCTTTGAAAACATCCGCCGAATCAACAAACCACGGCACCAGGCCTGGAGCAGAGTGATGCGTGTCCTGGATGCTTGGTATGCCAGATACAACTTCCGTGATCTATACAAGGCCTGGAGCCGCAAGAAACCGACTCGCATCTGAAATGAAAGCATAATTATAATTAGACAAAACAAGTGCATATAATCCCTGCTTACTTTTCACAGAGAGCATGCCAACTCACCACAGCGTAGTGCTTTCTACAGATGTAGCCTCTCCATATTCGCTGGATTAATGTCACAGCCTTTTTAACCCTCAGGAAGTTAGTTCTAGAACACAAAGATAATAATTTGAAACACTGTTGTTACACATGTCATGTTTTCCGCCTTTTTTCTCTGCTCTTCTTTTTCTCGTACCTCTCTTTCTGACCTCTCACAGTCTTCTGGATGAGAATGACCTTGTCAGTGATGGCTTTATCTCTCTCAACTTCCAGCTGCATGTCATGATGATCCTGCAGCAAGTATAGACCAAAGATACAATGTCACAGATATAAAACAAAGCAAAATCCAGGGAAACATGTTTATTTGTGGAAAACCTTTAGAAAGATTTTTGTCTTTCCCATCTGCCAGTCATCATCTCTCGGCAGAACTGACACAACAATACGCTGACAGGTCCCTCGCAGATCTTCCTGTAAGAGGACACAGATTCAGAGCTACATCCTAAAAGCAAATTGTCAGCACTTGTCAAAAAACATCACCAAAGGGCAATTCTAAGAGAGTGCACAGAAAAAAGCTTTAATAAGAGCTGTCAAGCAAACAACGTACTCCAGACCTGCATGTCACATCTGTTGACTGCATTAACACAGTAATGCTTTAGACTCACCTGTTTGTAGGCTGGTTTGACCCCAGGCATAAGAACCCGATAACGGTCCACAAACTCAGCGAATGTGTAGCGTATGGGATATCCAGCTCTGCGTATTCGGATAGTTTCCATCATCCCAGAGTAGCGTAACTGCCTGACACACAGTCCTCTGTCAAACATCTGGAGAGGAGAAAAAAATGAGGGCTGGTATTGCCATAAGAATATGCCATAATTTATTTAACGTATATTAATGTAATACTAATACTAAGTACTTAGTACAAATACATATTTGGACTATTTTTTTTATTGCATAATGCACATTTCCTAATATTAGGCCTAAAATGTGTTTTATGTTACTACTGATGATTGTACAATCTTTGAATAATATCAGTGTAACTAAAGTATACTTGCAATAAATCCACTTTAGCACAATCAAATACACTGCAGTATTTCTGCAGATGGATTTTAGCACTACCTTTGAACAATTAAAGTGCAATAAGCACAAAAATAGTTAGCAGACTAAGTATACCACTTTTAGTATACCAAAAGTACAACTGCAGGGTATTTTTATTAAGCACATAAATGTATTTGTAGTATACTTGGCACAAAATTAATATATCTCAAATACATTGTTTAAATAATTGGTTGAGAATTTGACTGGAAAACATTTTTTTTGTCTATTCTAAATCAATCCATCCATTCTCAATCTCACTTGTCCTTTGCAGGACTGTGGTAAAGAATGAATGAATTAATGAATGGATGGATCCATCGATGCCATTTGTTTTATGTAGGATTGCGGTAAATAAGAAAAGGAAGAAAGAAAGAAAAAGATTGGCCATGGGCCTTTACATCATCCTCATTGTTGAGCCCTAATTAAATGTCTAAATGATCTGTATCTTATCTTCAAACACACACAAGCACACTGTTTTACTCACCATGGGCTTTTTGAGTTCATTGGGTTTAATACAGCGCACAAAGAAAGGCTGACACACGCTCAGTGTCCTCATGAGCAGCTCGAGTGAGCGCTTAAACTGACTGCTCAGAGTCGGGGAACGCTTCCTTGTCTCCATTCCCTGAAAACACAGAAATTCTCCCGTCAACATCACACAGAAATAAATTATACTCACAAGAGAGGACCTCATGCAAAAACACACTTCACAAAAGCACATGACACAAACTATAAACTATAAGCATCACAAAAACACCAGGTCACCTTTCTGTGTGGCTCTTTTTTGGTCCGATCTTTTCTTCTTTCTTTCCTGCCTTTAAGAAATGTAATGTTTTCATACTCTCTCCCTCTCTCATCGCATTTTTTGGGGATCTTCATTGGACCCTTCTCTATCTCTATCTTGCTGTTATTCCATACCCTTTGCATGCAAATGCTTTAAGAAGGCATTGCAAAGAAAATCTTGTTTCTCCCTCAATCTTCACTAAGCGGCAGGAAAAAGAGCAAACGGAATTTCTCTCTCTCACAAAAAAGAAAAAACTCAAAATAACGGTGAAAAACACCAATGAGAACAAGCCGCATCGAACTTGAAACAGAATCTGTCTGTGATGACTAACGTTTTTCCACAGTTCATCTGGAGAATAATGCCACTGTTAGAGCTATTAAATGATTCTGTCAGCGTGCCCTTACTGACTACTTCAACAGAACCCATTTCCAAAGGAGAAGAAAACCACAGGAATGAGTTTTAGCAAGGGACTATTGAGAAAATGGAGTTCAATAGGAGTCTGAGAGGGACACAAACCACACCATTGATTACCTTTTGAAGGGACGCAGTGGGCTCCAAATAGCCACACAGAAACTGAGGCCAAAAATAAGGTAAAAGATTGAGGGACAGAGTGAGGATAGAAGAGAGAAAGAGAGAGAGAGAGACAGAATTGAGCCAAGTCTGTTGAGAATCAGCCAAGAAAGATTAGGGCTGACATCACCACAGAGAGAGAGAATGAGTTACAGAGGCAGGGTTAGTCAGACTGTGCTGAGACTGTCACACAGAGTCATGTTAAAGACTCAGGCTAAAGTTCTTTCATTTGTAGCAGGCACTGTGTGTTTTCCCAAAGACAATTATGCAAGCTTTTAATATGCATCCCTGACATAAAGCTGCATGGCCCGGCAATTTGGCCCTTAGAGATCTGCGGCCTCGCTGGCGTGTCGTGAGCATATTAATGCTGAGCAAATATGGATTCGGTATTGGAAAAGGGCATCACCATAGCAACATCAGCTTGGAAGATCTGCTTGATAAACTTGTTTTTGGACGAGTGCACAAGTTGGATGATGTCACTGTGGAGGCTGTCTCGGTTTTTCTCCAGGAAACCTGAACAATGAATCAGGAGGGGGTTAGGTTAACCTTTCAGTTGATACATAAATATTGTAATCCATATTGTATGATTCTTTAAAAAAAAAAAAAAAGATGAATATGGGATAAAATACAATAATACCCAAAGAAATGTGTCATGCTTATTGGGTGGGAATGATGCAATAATAACAGACTGATTTTATATTATCTTTGCTTATTAAGCAGCTATTTAGTAAATAAGTACATTTTCATATTATTAGCAAAAGTATCATCTCACTTTAAGGAACTGCTGTAATCCCAAAAATGTAAGCATTTTCGAGATATTATTATAGATAGAAATTATACATGCATTCGATTTATTTGTATGTAAAGTGTTTTTACATTGTTGTGCTTTCTTTCACTGTAAAGAGCTATACAAATCAATGAATGACTGTTATTGCTATTATTATTCCCTGTTTAATTCAGTAACGTGTACCTTTAGTTTCATAGTGCACCACTCCAGCAAAGTGCTGAATGCCAAACTGGGTCTCGTGACTGTGCTTAGGAGGGATGTAGTTGGTATTAAGTTTGTGCTGGGAGTTCAGCTTATTCAGCATGGTAGCATCTGTCCCCTACGAAACACAGCATGAACAGAAACACAGCACACGGTCATGGCTAGATATCCTATGTTCAGTTTATAAATAAAACTAAAATGATATAAGATAGGTACTCAGAACCGAGCCAGCTATGTTCTGTGGTGCTCTGTGGAAAGTCCACACGCACAGCACATCAACAAACTCAAACTTTACCTTTGGGAACTTGCTCTCCTCATCAATAAGGGAAATGATATTCATAGGTTTGATGGCAATCATATCCAAGGCATCCTGGTTGTCTGTGAACTCGATGTGCTGCCAGCTGATATCTTCCAGGTTGTACTCCTCCTGCTCTAGCTTGAAAACGTGGCGGACGAAGAATTGCTGCAGGTTCTCGTTCGCAAAGTTGATGCACAGTTGTTCGAAACTACAGCAGGAATGAACACGATTAGTAGCAGTTTGACCCAAAGAGGCCTATAACGTGCAAGACCTGAGAAAGACCGATTGTGTTCGCAGAAACTAAAACAATCTACTGTAGAAGGCTCTGTCTTCTAGTACTCACCTGTTAATAGTGAAATTCTCAAAGCCGAAGATGTCGAGCAGGCCTATAGACCAGCGAACAGTCCTGTTTTCTGTGGAAGGAGCCCTATAGATGGCGGCATTGATTTTATCCACTATCCAGACAAATAACCTGCCATAGATTCCCTGATGGAGACAGAAATCGCACCTTTAGTGGATATTGACGACTTCTGTGACAAATTGAGAATCAAAACTGGGCCGTTTATTGATTGGGAACAATCTCACCTTGACAAAGGCATCACGGACATCCAGCCCCTGCTCTACGCTGAGAGGGGTGCACACACTTTCACCCCTGGTGATCAGTGTGCGTGTGGTCAGACAAGTCATGACGTCCTGAGGGTCTACCTGCAGAAAGAAGCAGCATAGTTCATCGATTATGCATCGAGCACAGCGCATTAATTCTTAGTGCAAGTTAGGAAAATTGGATAGTTCATTAAATTATGTATTATCAAACTTGACAAAAAGAGTTGCATTTAACTCATTATATTGACCTTAATTGTTAAGTATTTTATTATGCCTTGTTATGCACATTACATTATAATGTACAATCTCATGAATAATTGTAATCACAGTATATAATAATATAACAGAATAACAGTTATCAAATCATTGTTACACTACATATTGATTTTAATTATTACCGGTGAGATTTAATGTATTGAAATGCATGTTATGATTAATTATAATGCATTATAGCCTCTTTTGACCTTTTATTATGTATTATACATGCTTTTAGTGTTGCCAAATATTTTTTTTTTATTCAAATAGTTCGACTAATGCATAAATTACGATATTATTTTATGTTTTCACATCTGTCAATACAAAATCTAATTGAGCCCACATAATATTAATAAATATGAACATTTATTCATTAATTTACACATAATAGTATCAAAAGGTACAGAAATTTTTACATAGAAATTTCCCCCTCAAATGTCCCTTATGACTATGCTTGTAATGTTTTATATCTTACCACCGGGGGGCAGACGTAAGCAAAGAAAATGATTTTTCAGATACAGCATTGAGCCACATCCATTTAAATCAAACTGAAAACAGAACAAAGATTGTGGACAGTGGAAATATGCAGAAAGACGTAGAAATGACAGCAGAGAGCTGCCGGCAGGAAGTCTGAACAGACTCGTCACGCTGTGCCACTGTCTACGATAATAACATTAGAACGAAAGTCTGATGCTCACTAATGACTACATTTATCTGGAACTCCCCTCCCTCAACTACACAGATAAGGCAGTACCACAGAGCTAATGAGAGATGAATCTGAATAAGACAGCAGAAACAAACCCCTTCAAGTGACAGCAGCTTTGAGAAGCCAATAAATGGATCTGAAAAATCTGTTTTTTCTTATGATAACTGTTCCTTTCTTTTGTTACTGTTCAAAATTAATTTAAAAAAAAAAAAAGGATGTTTGCCTTCTCTTTCTAACGCAATGTTCAGGTTTGGCTAATCATAATGCAAAAACTTATTATATATATATAAATTTATAATATATATATATATATATATAAAAAAACTAAAAGATAACAAAAAGTACTCTTTAAGAATGTCTTAATATATGTTCAAGT
>JAUMHQ010000033.1:1714907-1726689 GCA_032361165.1 Enteromius paludinosus | reverse complement strand
CAACGCGTGTTCTGTCCCATAGTTACCCAGCGGCTGGGTTAAGGTTGGGTTATTTTTTAACCCAGCACTTTTTAGATAATGTATTTGTGACTGCAGCAAAGTACATCCTGCACATAGAACGCATAGAATTAATACTTTAATTAATGCTTCTGAAATCAGTAAATAACTTAAGAGCGAAGGGTTAAATAACCAACGTGTTTCCTATTGCTCATGCTTTTCTGGACTTATAGGTCAGATGTTTATTTGGCTTGTTTCATAAGCGGTCGTTTGCCCTGAGCCAAGACCCACTAAAGATCTTAAATCTCGTGCCCCTCTAAACTCTTAACTGCTTTATCCAGCACCTCAGTAAGTGCCAGAGGCAGATTAACACAGTCACATCCTCTGTGTCTGTCAGCTCAGAGTCTGTGTCAAAGCAGCAGCACATCACACTAATTCACTTCTCGCTTCTTTCCATCCACACGAGGATGATTATAAAATATAGCTTTACACTTAAACAAATCTCTATGCATGAGAGGTTAAGGTTTTATGTTAAGGTTAAGGCTATATCTTAAATAAATACTTAAATGTTTCATGTTACGTAAACAATATTATGTTTATTCTAAATTGTAGTCATGAATAAAACAAGAATAATCTATTTGCGCACAGGTTAAACATTAATTAATAAAAAAACTAATGAATTAATATCATTTAATGAATTAATGAATCCAAGATATTCAATGGCTTTGTCCAGTAAATCTATCTCCTTATAAAGATGTTTAGATATATTTTAACCTAACCCTACCCTTTCTGAAAAAACTATATTAAAATAATTTATTATATTTGAATCTAAGCAAAACACCAAAAAAAAAAAGTGAAAAAAAAAAAAATGTTTTTCCTGTAAAACAAGACAAAAACACTAAGAAAAAGATGTTAAGCTGTCATGTCAACCTTGTGTTAAGGTATTTCCCAACCCTAAAAATCTGTCTCTTATATCTACTGACAGTAAAACTCCCAGTTAACTATAACAAGGCATAAATGGTTCCTCCTAAGGCCTGGTACAGAGCGTGGGAGAGCAGAAAACAGTGAGCAGTAAGTAGCTTTCTGCAAAGCCTGAAAAGAGCATGAGGTGCTGGACAGTTAAGCCCTGAGTATGAACACTTACTCACCTCACAGTGACTCAAGTGTTTGTCTTGCGTCCCGCTCTCACTTCTTCTTCTATCACTGCACCTCTATCTGTCCGTCCTTCTGTCTCTAGTGTTATGTACGTCCACACGTCCTGGTCTGCACTCGCGTGATTGACAGGTGTAAATAATATCAGAGGATAAAGCACACCCTTCCGCAGTCACTGCAGTAGTCCTCTTATGTATGCCCTACTGTTGGCTACCTGTTGCTGTGGGATGCTGGGTAATGCAGCAGGAGAGCAGTGGCAGCATTCAGCGTTGCCTTCAATGGCACTCCTGATCCAGCTTAGAGGGAGGCGGGGTTATCAGCGGGCGGTCACTGTGGGGGAGGGAAGGGCTTGACACAAAGGTCTGCTGGTCACTTCATCTGAAGTACATGGCCGCTAGTTTCCTGCTACTCTCTCATGCCTCAAGCTCCTCTGCAAACTGAACATGAAAAGGTCAAGCTTTTGTATCTATAAACGGATGCTGGGTGTGTCTGATTCAATGACTGTATATGGCTTGAATCCAAAGTATACAACCTCCATAAATAACCAGTCAAAGTGATACAGTAAATAATACAGTAAAAGCCCTCATAGTAAAGGTTGCTTTAAGAGTTTGAACACATTTAATATTAAAGTAGCGCCCTGATTTTTTTTTCTCTGATTATTTTCGAATTAAATAAAAAACAACATCAGAAACAGGTTTCAAGAATCTGAAGTAAAAGTAGGTTAAATTTAAACTTTGGATTACATTTGAAATAATCGATAATTTTTTTTCACACATCATTGATTTCCTGGACTCAAAACATCATTTAAATTCATTATTTACCTGCCTTCACGTTGCAATCTCAAAACAAAACAACAACAAAAATGAGGCAAAACAAATGTAAAATAATTGAACAGAGTTATTTGGAAATAAAATAAAATTTGACCAAGTGAACTGGAATAGTTGAGCCTCAGTGAGGTAAGAAAACACAGAAAAAGCCTTTTTTTTTTTACATAAACCACTCATTGGACAAACAAAACAAAACATAACAGAACAAAACAACAAAAGGAAAACAAAAGAACACAAAGAAAACAAAACAAAAACAACATAACATAACATATAACATAGCGTAAAAACATCAGAAAGAAAACAAAACAAAACAAAAACATGACTAAACTAAATAAAAAACAAAATCAAAGAAATAAAACACTAAATAAACAACCGTGGTAACTAGAATAACAGAGCATCAGTGAGATGGGAACAACTCAACAAAATAGTGCAATATGATATTTTTTATCTTTTATTTCAAAGTCATGCCACAAGTTGACAAAATACAAAAGAAAAAAAAGTACTTCAAATAAGTATATCAAATAACCACAGTGTAACCCAAGAGAGACATAAACGCAAAATAAAACACATTTAAACAGAGATAAGATACAGAAACCTACAATCAGTAAAGATATAGTATATGTCTGTGTCTGTCTGTTTGTTTTCTTATAACACAAGATTCAATGGCTAGATATAAAACAGTAAACAAAGGAGTATAAAATGCTGATAAAAAGATACTTGTTATAAAGATAATATCAGCTATGTTTCATAGAATGATACCATGCAAGATATTTTCTATATTTCTGTTTATGTATACATACGTCAGTTTCAAGTTCAACATCAGCAGAAAAAATACAAGAGTATCACAAGCTCATTCTCTGGACATCTGACCCATGTCAAAAAATGACAGAGCGATAGGATTCACTCGCTCCACAAGCATTCACTGGTTATTAAGGCTGTACTCTATCAAGATGCCTAGAGAAAGTCCAACATGGCATGATAGCACTGGTGACGCGTGTGTAGAAAGAAAAGAGGTTCACTCAGCCAAAGTACATGCAGCAGTCAAGGCCAAAGAGCCAGTAACATCACACAGAGCAAATAACGGCCAGCAGAAACACTCGGGAACGTCATTCACATGAACAAAATGCCAGTGATTCAGAGGACCTGAACTTGCTTCGTGATGACAAGCGGTTAAAAGTTTCTACAGACATAGCACATGTTAAAATTGTGAATAAATCGCGCAGGAGAGTGAAACTGGGTAATCTCTGCAAATACGTTTATGTTTCCTTCATATATACGTTGCGTTAGCTGCGCAAACAGTGACTGTATAAATTCATACTGTGTATAAATCCAGTTTGTAAACAAACACAAACCCACATGCAATGTAAAATTACACTTGCACATGGAAACAGCATCAAGATCAACTTGACACCACATGGCAAAGGTTCCTCTATTTGATCTGAAGCATGCACTACAATCTGAGTGAACCAGGAACTTCTAACCGCTGTTTTTAAACGCTGTTGTCCTGTCACATGGCCAGCGCCGAAGAAAATCGAACTTGTGTCAGTAAGAATAAAAAAAAACTAAAAAAAACGTGAACAATCAAAATACATTAGAGAAAAATAAATGCACAGCAGAAAATGTTTGACAATAAGAGGCATTTGAACTTTAACAGTTCTTATTATATGCCACTTATGTTATTTGGCAAAATAGACAGGTAAACAAAAAAAATGCATATGGCTCCAACTGTACTGGCACATTGGCATCTTTCACAGCATTCTCATCCAAAAACAACAACAACAACACAAATTTAAACCGAAGCTTTGGATCAAACAAAGAGAAATGAAGAATGAAAGCTTTGTTGTCTTTAAAAGCTAAAGCGACTTAAGGCTATTTCTTAGTTTGTTTAGTCAGATTAAAATGTATAAGGTGTGTAATATCGGCACATATTACCTAACAGAACTGCACAAATCTGCTATTGGTCAGATAAATTAATAGCCCCGCCCCACACTCATCCCATTGGTTGAGCCAATGTTGCTGGTTGGATTGCTCAAACAAACAGAGCAATGTTCTGACAGCGCCACAGAGCCACAGTGTTAGACTTCAGGGAAATAATAAATATATGGAAAAATTTGAGCAAAATTGCTGCTTCATACTTTTTGCAATTCTCTGATGTTCCAATTTTATACTATCAATATAACGCCTCTCTTCTCAGTACACATTACTTGCTATTTTCTAAATCAGTCCGTCGTAAAGGTCAAAATGGAGATAAGTAAAATCTATTCACAGACAAGAAATTTTCCTCACTAAATCCCCTGTTTACCCGTCATAATCTGGCCCGTGGAGGTACAAATGATGTAAAAGAATGACTGGGCTATTGTTGTGGATTTCCAATTCAATCTGGTTGTATAAAAACTGAAATGTAATGGAGCTACAGAAAAAAGGTTTATTCATCCCTGAATAAAATCTGTCTGTCTCCAATGTACCACATTTGCCAAAAACTAATCCACGGGGTTTGAGCGCGGTCATGTCTTCCAACATTATTACTTTGATTGGCACAACATTTGTTTAAACCTGGTATATAACACTAAGTGGTTTCTCCTCTCTCTACTTCACTATCTTTTCTTGTTCATCTAGGTTTGAGTGTCAGTACTCATTTGGGTCAGTGGCTCAACTATATAAACATTACAAACTTAATAAACATTAGTTATTATAACCTAATGTTTGAGATTCTTATGCTACATTTTTGACAAAAAAGGCATTTTTAATGCCTCATGTCACTTTTATACCATTTGGCCTTCACATTAGTTTTTAGACAGATTATTAAAGAAACTTTACAAAAATAATACTTCAGAGGCAATATAAAATAAATGAATAAGAACTGAAATGAGCAAATATAGCAATAAATCCTGAAATTTTCAGTTCAACGCAGTGCAGAAATCAAAGCGGTGTAGCAGTCATTCACATAAAAAGACACATGAGAGGATGCTAAAACATATCCAACCATGATAAATGACGGATGTGGACTTATTTCTGTTTCCCAAAACTCACGTATAGTGACTGAAAGCATACACAAAGATTTTGTAGTGCACAAAGAGTTCTTTAGCAGTCTCTGGTGGAACAGCACAACTAGCCATAGGAAAGGACACATGAAGATAGTCGCCATGTGTCTGTAGTTAAGGTGTAGTTCTTCATCGTCAAGAGAAGTTGTGAGAAAAAAAAACAAGGGATCTTCTCTTAAGTACAGAATATCTGTTCTGTTGATGCAGTCGTGCAGCAGTTGTTGCGTATCTCAAACAATGGCACATGCTGTTTGGCAGGAGTCTGACTAGAAAGTCATTAAGACACAGACAAATCCTTGTTTTACAGTCTTGCGATCCTCAGAGCAAGAGTGAGGTAAACCCAGAGATATTTGTGGGTCCAAAGGCCTGCTCTTCATCCTTTGAGCACCGCTAGCACTGATAGAGTTTTCCCTTTTATTTAAACATGCATGACCTTTAATGGTTCTTAGGTTACTTTGAGGGCTAGTGGGTCACACACACACAGACACACACACACTAGAGTGACCAGACAACTACAATAACAATAGGGATAAATGCTTGTGAACAGAGTACATGCACATCTTGGTCTGATTTGATACTTGTTTGAACTCAAAAGGGTTTGAAAACAAATGTAAATTTAAAAAACACTGTAATATAAAAAGGCTTGGATATATTTAGTCACATTACAATAAGTCAAACCTAAACGTTAACTCTAATGTTGGAAATAAAAGCTAATATTTTTAGCTTAAGATTTCTCCATTTAATGTTTCACGATGACTTGTAAAAATGGCAGCCAATAAAGTACTATCATCTACTTTTAATTTTTCATAGAAATTTGGTAATTTGCACAATTATGAATGGGCATGTTAGCAACGCAGCAACTTCTATTGTTGGGTCGAAGTAACTTTTAAATATCTTTTTTTTTAAATAATAAAAATAAAGTTTGATTTTGATAGAAAACTGAAATTAAAATGAAACCGAGGCTACTTGAAAATATTAATAAAAACAAAACAGCATAAAAATAATACTGGTCAAAGGGCCACATAACCTAACTTCGAAATATCTTGCTATGAAAAGCTATGCATTGGAAACGCATTGGTTGATAGAAAAGGCTCCTAAACTTAAGCTAATAGTAATTATTAGGAAGAACTGTCATAATAAAAATAACTTTGTCAAGATGTATGACTCATTAAATCAGGATTATCTGGTCACCCAAACACACACACACACACACACACACACACACAAAAGGTAAAATGCTTATCAAACATCCTGGCACTGTTGTAATGCCCATCCATGTATTCAGGCAAAGAATGGCAGATAGTCCAGGTGGGCTTTTGGTACCGAGGGTCCACTGGAGTCTTCATGCTCCAGTAGGCTCTATTCCAGACTCCTGTTGCTAAGCGACGTGACCCGGAGAATCCAAAGAGGTGTCCGCTGCGGCCCACCGGTCACTGAAATCTTTAATCTAAACGAGAGCTGATCAGGTCTTTCTAAAGTCAAGAGTCTTTGTAATCAGGTGGACCTCCATGTCACTGTGCATCTGTGTGAACGGGCACACGTGTTGACACTGACTGAATATGTGATGACTGAATGCATGGAGGATAGAAGGGATAGAAAGAGAGACAAGGGAAAAATCTAATTTGAATCATTTCCCAGGGCTGGGCTGCATTCGGTGTTCTGGCAGACGAGACGTGGCCGATCATGTGACTAGGATGCCTAAAAGACCTACTTCGACCTTAGACCACTTCAGCCGCTCATGCAAACACAATGCATAGCCCTTTATTATAATATCAGATCACAGCTGGGTGGAATAAAAATAATAGTTTATCCAGAAATCAAAATTGTGCCATTACTTCCTCATCGTCATGTTGCACACTCGAATGATTTTGGAACTATAACGTAGCTATTTTCCAAACAACAGTCTGTCAAGCTGTGGTCCGTAAATCTTCTGAAGTGAAACGATGGCCACATCGAGCGAAACTGAAATAATTTCATTATTCACCTATAATCTTCCACTCCAGTGAACCGCTAAATCGAGATCCACTGGAAAGTGAATGAATGAATCATGGATCAGTAGCCATTCAGCAAGAACTCAAGAACTGATTTGTGAATCAGATCAAACGTTCACTAAAAAGAACGGGTTCAAAGGAGGAATCAAATTCGTCATCGTTTTCTCACCCTCAAGGTATTCCAAACCTGATTGCATTTCATGGAAAAAATTATATGCAAGTCGATGGCTATGCAAGTCAACTGTTCGGTTATGATTTGAGTCTTCAAAATATCTTCTTTTGGGTTTAGCAGAAGAAAGTACCTCATGCCGGTTTGGAACAACTTGAGGATTAGGCGGAAAATACACAGGGCATTTGTTTAAACAATGTTGCCAGGCAACGTTGGGCTATGTTGCTTTTAATGGGCAACTCAGGAGAGACACAGGGTCCACGACCAACCTAATTTGTTACCTATTCTCAATGGGAATGTGCCCAAGTAACATTGCCCAAAAAAGTTGTTTGCTCTATCATCAGTCTTAGTAACTGATAACTTTGCTTATTTTTGGGTGCACTGTACCTTTAAGGGCTATAGATGTAGTCATTAAAGGGATAGTTCACCTAAAAAGGAAAAATAATCCTGTCTTTTACTCACCTTTGAAGCGTCCTAGGTGTATATGACTTTTTCTTTCAGACAAATCCAATCAGAGTTTGGGTGATAGCCGTTACATTTCGAAAGACGGGAAATAACATGCGCGTATTCATAATCAAATGTCCCACGCATGTTATTTCATATCTTCCTAAATGTAACGGCTATCACCCATTTAAACCCATTCAAAGACTTGGAGGGGTCTGGACAATTTTTATCATATCTCCCATTGGTTTCGTCTGAAAGAAAAAAGTCCCATACACCTAGGATGCTTTGAAGGTGAGTAAAACACAGGATCATTTTTGGGTGAACTATCCCTTTAAGATTCATTAAACTTATGCCTCTTGCTCCACTGAAAGAATAACAGCAAAAGGTTTGAAATGACATAATATAGTGACAGAATTACTATTTTTAAAGGGTCAACTAACCTTTCATTGAAAAAATAAAATCAGTAGAAAATTTACGAGAGCTAATGGCATTGTGGGTGAACGAGGAACACAAGCAGAGACAGAGTGGGGGGATGGGTGATCAAATGTTGGTTAAAGTGGTGCAGGTGATCAGGCGCACAGTCAGCGTGCCTGGAAGGTTGTTGTCTTGACGACTACCCTTGTCTTTAAGGTAGACCGTGTGCTGCTCTTGGCGGTCGTTAGGGTCACTAAAGAGGGTCACCTGACCCAGGAAGGTGTCAACAATCACATTCTTATTGTAGATCTGAGTTCGTCATGGAGCAGTCAGAAGGAAAAATAGAGAAGAAAAACAGAAATAAGGTGAGAGGAACAGATCAGTGTACAGGCCAGTACAGGGAAGGAGATCTAGAATAGCAGTTTGTGGAAAGGACTGAAGGAGGAAGAGATGTAATTACATACTTCCAACTCACCTCGATGTGAATGCCTTCCTTTGGCTTTTTGCGGTAGAATATTCCTTTAACGTCAAAACTGGGGCAGCGCGTGTCTTTGTGCACAGGGGAGCGCACCTTCTCGCCCTCACAGGTGATGATCACATATGGGTCAGAGGCTAAAGGAAACAGACATGAGTCAGCAACTCACTTTATACGACATGAATATGCTTTTTATGAAATATGAAATTGCTTCTTTGCAGTGCACCATGAAGACACAAACACAATGCAAATGCATTGAAACATCAAAGAGGAGATTATAAAATAGCTTGCTCTGAACCAGAGTTTAGTTTCACCCAGTTCTCCCACCATTACTGTATGTTTACATCACCACTGTGAATACCACCTGTTTACCTCTGTAGCTAAGTAACACCTCAGGCAGAGAAAACATGAGTTTCTCCGAACTAACAGCTATTCATCAGCACAAAAAATAAAAATCTCAATTCACAAACCTCATAAAACTCCCTTCATTCATTAATTATTTCACTTAAGATGTCATTAGAGACTCGCTGTCATGTCTTAGTAACTGTTGTGGGTTTTATCTTGGTAGACCATCTTATACACATTATTATAATTCACTTTGGCAAGAAAGTGTCACTACAGTAAGTACATGAATTCATATGTAGACCCAGAGCACTGAGGTGTAACAAAGGACAAATGCACAAACTGACACTACGGAACTAAAGACACTGGAGCACTAAGTAATGCTAGTCACACCAAACATGCATTTAAAAACAAAACACTTTTACTATTCAGTGCTACACTTAAACAAGACACAGTGTGGCAGATTTTGACACATTTCAGAATTCAGATTAATTTTATCACAAGCTCACATTTCTATAAGCGGAGGGAGGTACATTTAGATGCTAAGCAGCTTCTAGAAGTCAGTACCTCCTGTGCAGAAGTCAGAGCGTGTCTTGTGGGAGATCAAGCACTGTAGCTCTGTGTGTGGTCCAAAGAGATTTCTGTATGTAAAAGCTCTAGACTTGTTAAGCAGCATATGTGTCTGAATCTATAATGGCTTAAAGGAATAAAACTTTAAAAAATACATGACTGCAGATCATAGAGCACTGATTTCTGCGTCTATGGGAAGAAATCAACTGCACATTGTAATTCTTATAACCACATCCAGAAAGAAATAATCATAAATGGAACTTTTATCAAGGAAGATAAAAAGTGCTGATCTTCAGCAATTGGATAGCAATATACAGCATACAGTATATATAATAACAAACTACATATACAGTAGTACGCAAAAGTCTTAGGCCACTAGTATTTTCACCAACAAAAAATGGTTTTAAGTGGGTTATTTCTATCTTTTGGGGTAGCGTGTCAGTTGGAAATATCAGTTTACATTCCCAAACATTATTTTTGTCATTAAGTGTAATAATGCAGTTAGATTATTGTCTGCACAAAGTCATCTTGGAGACGTTGCCCCAGTTCTTCTGGATTGAGTCTGTCTCAGTTTGTTCTGTTACTTCATGTCAACCAGACAGATTGGATGATGATCAGATCTCTGTCTGGAGCACTGGCTGTTGTCAGACAATATTCTCACAGCATTATTACAATTAATGACAAAAATAATTTTTGGAAATGTAAACTGATATTTCCAACTGACACGCTATCGCAGAAGAAAGAAATAACAGATTTAAAAACACTATAAATACTAGATATTTAAAATACTAGTGGCCTAAGACTTTTGCACAGTACTGTATATATAGAAATACTAGACATACCTCCATTTGCATCTTGGCCCTGCAGGCCTTCGGCACTTAACACATGCACCTGGGTGACCAGCTGAGGGTAACCACACATCCCGGTCCAGCATGTCTGTGGAGGCTCGTCCAGAGTTAATTCTCTAAAGAAACAACACAGGAACGTTATCGGGATCTGGAATATACAGTAGTCACGCAGAATAAGGCATTAAGATGTGCATTAATAAACGGCCAGTATGCTAGTAATATGCATGCTAATAAGCAACAAGTTCAGTCTATTCTTTTTGGAAGCTACTTTACTTGCAGTCTGAAGGCACATCAGTGAAGACTCTGAGCAGGAACTCTCCTTGTTGACCTGGGTCAAAGGTTGTGGGGATGATGACGTAACGTCCCTCCTTTAGCTCTTTCCTCAGAAAGACGCAGCGAGAGTTGATGTAGATCGACCCTGCGACCTTCTGCTGAGCCGAGTGCATTCTGTATTTCCTGTTCAACTCCACCTGGTGGTAGAAAAGTGGCTTGATCAAGACAGGAACACCAACTGACAGTACTGACATATTTTATATAATTGGCTTTCAGTGTAAAGTCAATGTAACTTTGTACCCTATGGATGTCAAATCCAATGGCCAGGTTCTCGCCTTTGCCCTCCTTTGGAGTAGCTCTGCGTTCCTTTTGCTGCAGGCAGATCAGCACCTCGTCTTCCACTTTTCTCACATCAAACACATACTGTGGGCAGAAAAATACACTGAACTCAGTCCACTGAGGGCCCGGAGCGTCAAACGCCTCCAGGACAAGAACAACATTTTTGCAAGGCAGATGAGGACAGGCACCCTGACCTGTGGGTTTTGCAGAAACGTGGCTTTATGGTTAATGCAGCCTCCGGCGCGGTTGCGGAGCGGGTCGTCTCGGTGGATCCAGGAGCCCCTCATCACCTCCTCCTCCCAGGTCTTATGAATGCTCAAGTAAGATGTGTTTATCAGTCGACAAAGGATCAGGTCGGTGAAGTAGTGGCAGAAATCCTCAAAGTTCATCCTGGTGAAGCAGTGTACAGCCAGTGGGGGAATATAAGTTTACGATTCGTGGAGAATTTAGGTGTTTTTTAGATGCACTGCATGCGGTACAATAGTAAAAAAAAAGGAATTTCCGGATAAAATTGGGTTTAAACACAGAAATAAGGGATTTGAAGCAAAACAGGGTAACAACAAACACTAAGTTCAGTTGATCTGCTTTTTACAAAATTTTTACAATTCTTAAATGTAACACTTTACAAAATGGTTCAATTTGTTAACATTAGTCAGTGCATTACATATTATGAACAATGAAAATATTTTTTACAATTTCTTTAATTTCCATATAAACTAATATGTTACAATCATTACAAGGTGTTTTAATTAACACTTTTTACATATAACATATATTTACAAATGCTGTGTGAAAAAATGTTACATGAAGAAGTAAAAACTGAAGTAAAAATGTACATATTTACAAAAAAATAAAAAGTAACTTGGATTAATAAATTGTTATTTTCATTAGAATGAAGTA
>JAUMHQ010000033.1:1664621-1679641 GCA_032361165.1 Enteromius paludinosus | reverse complement strand
ATATATATATATATATATATATATATAACAAGTAGCAGTAAAATTACAGTAGTTTTCACTTGCACTAATGTCTAGTTTAGGCAGTTGGAAAACACACTCACATATTTCATATAGTTCTGAACACCGTTCTGTTGCAGGTAGGAAGGTGCTTGGGTTTTGTAGAACCTCTCAGTGGAATCCAGATATGCCTTCTCAAAATTCTCTCTATAGATCTGGAGCTTGTCGTCGGCGTTGGAACATAAGTTCACTGTAAGACAGGAGCGTCCATCAGGAGAGGTCCATCTGGACAGAACCCGAGTGGCTTCGTTTTATGAGAGCCTTACCATATGACTCCCGTACTCCAATGACAAGCTGCGAGTCGAACGCTTCTCCTAATCTCTCAGCATGGACCAGTTTCATGGCACTGTCCTGGAGCCGGTTTTTTATGTTACAGAATATAGACTCGTTCCATGTGTCCAGCATAAGCTTAAGCAAAACATAAAGCAACAAATGATTAGGATATATTTGAATATTGATAATGTCGTGCATCAGTTGTTACAATAATATATGCTTTTACATGACAAAGTAGTATAACATAGATTAATTTGAAGTATATGGTCAAAAACCTTTCTAACAATACTGTCTTCAACATTGGACTTCTTATTGCTCCCCTGGTTGCCCAGCAGGGTGATTTCCAACTTGCAGAAGGGCTTAGGTAGAATATCACACTGTGTGAAAAACTTCCTCCACTCCACAATGTAGGCTTTAAGCAAAGCAGTGTCATCCTGATGACTGAGTACCCGCTGAAATAGCAAGAATAGAAACAATATGCATGAAATATTTGGGATTACAGATAGTAAGCAGAAAAAATTAACTAGTTTCAAATTATTTTATGTGCAAAAGTCATATACAGTACGTACTGCCTGCGCTTGCTTGATGAAATCTAGGATGTCTTCTTTCAGTGCCTGGTGAATCTTTGCTGGGCCTTTGTCATCCCATAAACACACCGCATGAACGTCTCTGCGATATAAACATAGCATTAAGAAAAAAAATCTTTGCTGTGTAAAATTGAAGCAATGTAAACTATGATTTTAAACTTTTGTTAGTCCTGATAGTTACTGACCATCAGACCCAAACAGAAAAGTCCAATCAGTCTAATGTACTTTGACTTATCTCACATTAAAGACGACTTACGAGAACAAATCAAACCACTGCTGCTTAGTTACTGACTCCTGACGGAGTAACTTCAAAACAATGGGCCGCATTAAATCCCATTTGTCTTCAAACTGCAGGGAGCCTTTATTCTGAGAGAGAACAAGAACAATGCAATTATTATAAGCTTTATGCTTTTAGAAAAAAGAAGACAGGAGAACTTTGATTGTTTTACTTCCTGCCAAGTATTCAAACAACACAGTAACAGAAGGTAAACTTTAATTTAATATATGTAGGTAGATTATTAAAGCTGTGTCATTAGAAATCAGAGGCACCATGTGAGCTTCAGGTTTGACATAACGCTACATTTGGCACAGGCTGAATAAATGTAGCATTTAAACAATCTGCAATATTGAAACTGCTCAAAACGCAGGTATTTGTATTTTCTCGTAATTTATACGCAGCCTTATGAAACACAGCAATAGGTTTTTGTGAGAAAAGGCATCCTTAAATACAGCTCTGAACCCTAAACATTGTATTAGTACAAACCCCCATTGTACTGTATACAATCAGCTATTCGAACAGCATCGTTTTCATTCCACGCGTCGTGTTTAGCGATGCAATGAGAAGTGGGCAATGACTGGGTCATGGGATCGCTGTCATAACATTTCGGGAGACGCGAACGATGCAAAATATTCTTACAATCAGGGACCTCCTACCTTCAATAAATTAGACGTCGCCATGTTTCTTCAACTTAGTCCCCGAGCAGTCTCGCGATGTTTGAGGAGCTTTGGTTGCTAGGGAGCATTGGGACAGACTGCATCAGCAGCACTGTCACTGCTGTTTATTCATGCATACATTTATATTTTATAGAAAAAATGAAGGAATGCAAGAAATAAAGAAAAGACGCTTTTAAAATTAAAGGAGCAGTCAATGAATGCATCTAGCTTTGTAACGTTATTTTGCGCATATTCATTTATACACACTTTTTTTTTAATCTAACGTGAGGACGATAGGTTTGTTTTTATCACCACGCCAATAGGTACTACCAGTGTGATGAATATTAAATAAATAACAGGCATTCCCATTTAATCGAGCAGGGTCAAACGAAATGCCCTTTTCTGTAGAGTTCAGTTCTCATACAGATTTTATTAAAGAGTAAGTTAACATGAATCATAACTACTGTATATGAGTAGTGATAATCTGGAGCCAGCTCCCTGTCCAAGGACACGACAGGATCTTTCCCATAACAATCCGAAGGCCGACCCAGCTGCAGCTTATCTGCAGATAAAGACTTGAAAACCTCGAAACCGCAGTTTTCATTAATCATCACTAGAAGTAAATTTAACTGCTCTGTTAAATATGGATTTTTCAACACTGCGGTTTTTTATAACAAATACATTTTCTAATCGATTTAGGATGCCAAATACACGTTCAGTCAGTGCACACGACTTCCGTGTAGTCGCAGACTGCACGCGTCTCTGCCATTGGTCACGATTTAATAAGAAGGAAGTGCATTTAAGCTCCAATTGGCTGTTCAGGAAAGTGGGCGGGGCTTAAAGTTGGCATAGTGCATTTAACATGATGCCTCACTTCCATAGAAAGATGATACCGTGGCTGGATTTGAACTGGCAATATTCGGACACTACGGACATGACGCATCAAGGTATTTCACAGCTTGGTTTTCTTATTTAACTAGTAAGCACGTGACGCTGTGCTTTGTTATTGTTGTTGTTTTTAGCCTAGCTAACCGCATGGCTAACTCTTAAGAAGGTAATTAGATTTGCGTTTTGCTATGAAGCGACGCAGCTTTTAGCCTAAAACGCTAAAATAATTCTTTCTTTACTATTAATAAGTTAATCATTTTTTTCATCTTTATGATCAAGAAACAGTTTGCTCTGTCCTACATTGTCTAAAGTTCCTGTCAGGTCGCCACGTGCTCCGAGAACCGCAGCTCCTGTACAAATAACAGCTTCTCCGATGTTCCGCTTTTGGGGAATCTGTTTTAACACTAATTCGTTACATTATTCACTCAGACTTGAGCCCATTTTATTTTTTGAAAGGCTTCAGCAGTTTATATCGAGCGTATGTAGATATATATTTTTTTAAATAAAGTCTTTATTTTAAATTATTTTATTATTTTATATTGCATGGTGGTCTTTAGTATTTTAAGTATTATTTTTTTTTTTTTTTTGTGTAGCGGCTTTTATGTGTCTTTAAGTCAGTATAAGTTTACTTATTATCTAAAATCTGAGTTCCTTTGCAATGAATGGCATTTTTTAATTTAAGAGGCCCAACTGAGGTCAGCATTATTGTGCATAAGTTCCTAAAGAGATTAAGATTATTTCCACCATTCCACTAGCTACTAGATCTTATCCAACATCAAAGCCTGTGACTTTCACTGAAGTTCTTTTCTTTTGCTCTGGATTTTCTAGGTGTCTCTGTGTGAAATATGGATCATGACGTGGGAGAGAACTCCTTTGAACACGGAAGATTGGGAGCTTTCAGCCGCTGGGGGAGATTTCTTTGTGGTCCGCGGAATCTCAAGTTTAAAGATGTGTTTACATGGTACTGTATGTTAAAGACGTGTCTGTTTTAAAATGTTTAGAAGTTACGGTTGTCATAATGACGGTAACTGAAGAATTGTTCCTACAGGCGGCTCTGCAAAACGATTGCAATGGGTCAAGCCCTGTCCATGCTGATATGTGGGACAGCAGTTACATGTCAGTATTTGTCAGATGCCAGGGTGGAGACACCAATGCTGCAAAGCTTCCTCAATTACACCTTGCTGCTGCTCACCTATACTGTGGTCTTAGCCTTCAGGAGAGGTATGTTGCAGCACACCTTCGCCGCATGGAATCACTCGCTGCTTTTATCAGATGATTAGAAGCGCAGAATATCATTTCCATGGTTTCAAAAAGTCTTTAAATAATTTATTGAATCTATTCGGCATGCAAAATTAAAACATGCTACTCCTAAAAACCTCATAGGTAGCTTTCCTCGAGCAATACAAGCTAGTAGAAAAATGTGGATTATATATTTATTGAATTAATCAGTTTTTTTTTGTTTTTTTTTATAATTTAGGTGAAGATAATATTGTTCAAATTTTAAAAACAAAGTGGTGGAAGTATTTACTGATGGCTCTAACGGATGTGGAAGCCAACTACACTGTTGTGAAGGCATACCAGTTCACTACACTTACAAGTATACAGGTAAGTGTATATAATTTCCTTTACGATTCAGTTAAACAAACACGCACACATTAAAACAATAATTTTAAGTTAACATAATATCTTATGTGTTGTAGCTGCTGGACTGCTTTGTGATCCCGGTTCTGATGGTGCTCTCATGGAACTTCTTGAAAACTCGCTATAGACCGTTGCATTTTATAGCTGTGGCTGTGTGCTTGCTTGGAGTTGGTGCGATGGTGGGAGCAGATCTGCAGGCTGGGAGAGATCAAGGCTCAAGTAAGTACTTTCTAATAAGGGGCATAATCTAATTACATCTTGGTTATGCTTTCTAGATATTCTTTTGTTTTGCTTCTCATGAATCATTTGCCAAAAGCTGTAGGTACTTTACTTCTGTTACAAAAGATTGGATTATTGTAAAAAGAGGACAACGAAAGAAGCTAGATGAAGAATTCATCATCGACTGTGGTTTTTGTTGCTTGAAATGTCGTCGTCATTTGCAAAAATAGGTGTGGTCTTTGCATGTGTTTCTGTCACTGCAGGTAGTCATGTATTGTTGGGGGATGGACTCGTGCTAGTAAGTGCTGCCCTGTATGCAGTGTCTAACGTCTGTCAGGAATACACAGTGAAAAACTTAAGCAGGGTGGAGTTTTTGGGCATGATGGGGCTTTTTGGGACACTCATCAGTGGTGTGCAGATGTAAGTAAAGGCCCAAATAGACTCGCATTTTTTTTTAAAAGCAAGTCCACTTTATGTACACTGCCATTCAAAGGATTGTGGTGAATTAGGATTATTTATTTCTGTGAGTGTGTGTGTGTGTGTGTGTGTAAAGACTTTTTAATGATAAAGATTTCTATTTTAAGTAAATGTTTTTATGATCTAAATTGGGGAAAAAACAAAAACTGTAAGGTATCTGCAAAAATGTAACTGGAGTAATGACTGCTGAAAATTCAGCCTTCCCGTCACAGGAGTGAATTGCTTTTTTACATGTATATATTTTTGTGTTTTTAAAGGGCTATACTTGAATCAGAAGCTATACCTGTCATCAGCTGGAACTGGACAATATGTAAGTAACTCTAGCTAAATATTTATTTATTTATTTTTTTATATAAATTAACACTTGCTTATAATAAAATGGTCTAGTAGTCATTTACATGGAAATGCCAATAAATGTACAGTCAATTGACACAGTTCTAACATTTTTGGCTCTGTTCACCGCCACAATGGATTTGAAATGAAACGAACAAGATGTGATTTCACTGCAGACTGTCCGCTTTAATTTGAGGGTATTTACAACCAAATCAGGTGAACGGTGTAGGAATTCCAACAGTTTGCATATGTGCCTCCCACTTTTTAAGGGACCAAAAGTAATGGGACAATTGGCTTTTCAGCTGTTCCATGGCCGGTTGTGTGTTATTCCCTCATTATCCCAATTACAATGAGCAGATAAAAGGTCCAGAGTTCATTTCAAGTGTGCTATTTGCATTTGGAATCTGTTGCTGTCAACACTCAAGATGAGATCAAAATAGCTGTCAGTATCATCAAAGCAAGCCATCATTAGGCTGCAAAAACAAAACAAACCCATCAGAGAGATGGCAAAAACATTAGGCGTGGCCAAAACAGCTGTTTGGAACATTCTTAAAAAGAAGGAACGCACCAGTGAGCTCAACAACACCATGGAAAACATCTGTGGTGGATGACCGAAAAATTTCCTTTCTCTGGTGAAGAAAACACCTTTCACAACAGTTGGCCAGATCAAGAACACTCTCCAGGAGGTAGGTGTACGAGTGTCAAAGTCAACAATCAAGAGAAAATTTCACCAGAGTGAATACAGAGCGTTCACCACAAGATGTAAACCATTGGTGAGCCTCAAAAACAGGAAGGCCAGATTACAGTTTGCCAAACAACATCTAAAAAAGCCTTCATAGTTCTGGAACAACATCCTATGGACAGATAGGGACCAAGATCAACTTGTATGCGAAGAGACGAGTATGGACAAAGAAAGGAACAGCTCATGATCCTAAGCATACCACCTCATCAGTGAAGTATGGTGGTGGTAGTGTCATGGGCATGTATGGCTGCCAAAGGAACTGCTTCTCTTGTATGTATTGATGATGTGACTGCTGACAAAAGCAGTAGAATGAATTCTGAAGTGTTTCAGGCAATATTATCTGCTCCTATTCAACCAAATGCTTCAGAACTCATTGGACGGCGCTTCACAGTGCAGAAGCAACCAAAGAGTTTTTTTAAGGGAAAGAAGTGGAATGTTATGCAATGGCAAAGTCAATCACCTGACCTGAATCTGATTGAGCATGCATTTCACTTGCTGAAGACAAAACTGAAGGGAAAGTGCCCCAAGAACAAGCAGGAACTGAATGAATTGCATTAGAGGCCTGGCAGAACATCACCAGGGATGAAACCCAGCGTGATGTCTATGCATTCCAGACTTCAGGCTGTAATTGACTGCAAAGGATTTGCAACCAAGAACTAAAAAAGTGAAAGTTTGATTCATGATTATTATTCTGTCCCATTCGTTTTGTCACATATGTAAACTATTGTAATTCCTACACCGTTCACCTGTTTTGGATGTAAATACCCTCAAATTAAAGCTGACCTTCTGTAGTGAAAGTACATCTTGTTCGTTTCATTTCAAATCCATTGTGGTGCTGTATAGAGCCAAAAATGTTAGAATTGTGTCGATGTCCCAATATTTATGGACCTGACTGTATGTAGTAAGCGTTAAGGAAATTTGAGTAACTCCAGTTTTCCTGTTTGTCTGATAAATACTCTAAATACCTGTGTTTTTATTTCGTACTGTAGGCCTGCTCTTTGTTGCATATACTCTGTGTATGTATGGGCTGTACAGTTTCATGCCTGTAGTGGTAAAGATGACCAGCGCCACAGCTGTGAACCTCTCATTGCTGACTGCTGACCTGTTCAGTCTCTTCTGTGGGATATACCTTTTTCGTTTCAATGTGAGTAGAAACATTACATTTTCAGCAAATCAATAAAATTGGCAGGACAAAAGAAAAGAGGGGAAAAAAAATAAAAATTCCAATATCTTCGGAACAGTCCTCTTCCCAAATGATAATTGTTTAGAGGTGTTGACATTTGAGTGGTCGCACTGATTCATGATTTTTGAACACGTGCTTTATACAATAAATCTTTTAATGAAATTGAGAGTTGTCTTGTTCACATAGATTCAGCTTCTTAACCAGTTTATAAAGCTTTCCTTCTCTTTTCACAGTTCTCAGGCCTGTATATTGTGTCTTTTGTGGTGATCACACTTGGTTTCATCATGTTCAACATCGTACCAACCTACACAGCAGATCCGCCGTATGGTATTAATGACAGGGTGTATAATCTGGCTTCATCTGTGGATGTCCAACAAGATGGGGATATTGCAGTAGACTGGCTGCAAAAGGAAGGGCAAGAGAATGAGGACGGTATAAGATCCGGTCACAGAGCACATTGCAATGGATTCTGCTCTCAGATATAAAGTTCTACAATGTAGAGTACAGTATTGAATTTTACAGATTTACTGTAGAAGGGTCTATATTTTTGCCAAAGGCAGTGTAATCTGTTATTTATGGATTTTAAATCCACATTGGTGTGCCTTGAGTCTATTTGTTTTATTTAAACCGATCTGCATATAAATGCTATTTAAATCTGCGGAGACTGAAGTTCAGATACATAAAACAATTGCAGAATATTTTCACCTTTACTACAATGATCTGAACCATATTTCCTTAAAGGGTGCTAATCTCAAGTCCAGATGCTCCTTCTGGGATGATTACTTGTATGAACTTCTGTTATTGTTGTAAAATTCTTAAACTAACACCTATTTTTATTTGAATTATGAAATGACTACAAAACGGAAGGTCAAAAAGTATCGATGTATTCGTTTTTCATATTCAACTTGTTACGTTTACCTTTAGTATTGCATTTGCTTTTATATGTTTTGTTCACTGTATCCACATTTGGAAATGATTATTTGTGACCATTAAAGTGGTTTTATTATTCATAGTTAATTTGTAGTGGTGGTTTTTGACATGTCTTATATTAGAACAGATTACAAATGTTAAAGGCTCACACCCAGACTCTTAGAATGCCATGAGAAGAATCTAATAGTCATACAATTCCATGAATATAAAATGTATGATTAAGTGTACAGGTTTTATCAGCAGTGGTTCTCAACTTTTTTTTCTTTTTTTTTCCGTGTTAAAGACCCTATAGGTTTTCTGACACAAAATTTGAAAGCTACTTTGTTGGTGCTTTTGGTTAATGACAGAACTGGTTGTTTATAAGGTCGTACTTATTTATGTATACACATACACTACCGTTCAAAAGTTTTAGAACAGTAAGATATTTAATGGTTTTTAAAGATGTTGCTTCTGCTCATCAAGGCTGCATTTATTAGATTAAAAATCCAGAAAAAAAACTTTATTATTGTGAAATATTATTTCAATTTAAAATAACTGTTTCTGTGTGAAATATATTTTAAAATGTAATTTATTCCTGTGATAGAAACTAAGCATCATTACTCCAGTCTTCAGTGTCACTTTCAGACCCTTCAGAAATCATTCTAATATGCTGATTTTGTTGGAAACAGTTGAGCTGCTTAATAGTTTTTTTTTTAGAATTCTTTGATCATTAAAATATTAAAAAGAGAAGCATTTATTTAAAATGGATAATAATGTTCAAAACTACTGTTACAGTACACTACTGTTCAAAAGTTTGGGATCAGTACATTTTTATTCTTTCTTTGAAAGAAATGAATACTTTCATTAACAAAGGATCTATTAAATGAACAAACAGTCACAGCATAGATTTACATTTTAGAATTGTTTTATATTTGGTAAAAAAAAATGTTGTTTTTTACTTGTTATTCATCAAAGAATCCTGAGGAGGAAAAAAGGGAAAAAAAATCACAGTTTCCAAAAAATATATCTGGCTGCACAACTGTTTCCAACACTGATGATTCTAGTACTAAATCAGCAAATTAGAATGATTTCTGAAGGGTCTGAAAGTGACACTGAAGACTGGAGTAATGATGCTTTGTATCACAGGAATAAATTACATTTTAAATTATATTTCACACAGAAAACAGTTATTTTAAATTGAAATAATATTTCACAACATTACAGTTTTTTTTCTGGCTTTTGAATCTAATAAATGCAGCCTTGATGAGCAGAAGAAACATCTTTAAAAACCATTAAATATCTTACTGTTCAAAAACTTTTAAACAGACACTACCGTTCCGGGTAGTACCGGTAGATATATATATATATATATGTATATATTTATAAATTTGCTATTACAGAAGTTTCAATAAATATGTGTTAGTACAAAAATTTAAATCAGAACAATTTTGTGTTGGTGAGTTTTTAGCATTTTATATATCTATATCTATATTTAATAGATTCGCTTTTATAATCTATATTTAATAGTTTTAATAATTTATTAAGTAAAATAATAGCAAGTCATCCTGGAACCCCCTTGATTGAGAACCACAACAGAACATTTTTAGAACCTCCCAAACCCTGGTTGTAGGTAAGTACCTATAAATTCCATATTCTATAGAATATATTTGAGTTTTGTCTGTATCTAAAGGAGGTCTTCTGGGGTCTTTCTCCGCCGTGCGGCACAGCAGCGCTGCATTGCGATGCTCAGAAGCGCCCGCCCTCCCTAATTCACATGCTCATCATGGAGGAATAACAGGTACCTGCCATACAGAGAGAGGAGGACAGGCTTATTCCCATTCCCAGCGACGTCTTGAAACGTATGTTCTTGTCATTTATTTATCTTTTATCAGATGTGTTTGATCGGCTGTTTTCACGCGACTATGAGAGGTGTAGAATAGAGGACAGAGCAGAAGAACACCTAACGCTATTGGAATAGTCTCGACGGTACATGAGTCCGATTTTCAGTAACGTTATTATATAACCCATGCTATCCAAATTTATTACAAACGGCTTGTTTGTCATGAAATAACGCACCAGACATTAAATACGTGAATGTGTAACGTTACACCATGGGTTGGTTGTTGAAGCAGTTGCCCACGGCAATGTCTTAATCCGCCTAACCACACTGACGACCTCGAGACGTATCTATTTGTATCCACGACGGTTGAATGCAATACAACGACTAAATAAAAATGCACTGTGGTTTTCATTTTGAATTATGTTTTGTGCAGGTGGTCAGAGCATCCGTGAATGTGAGTTATATTGTTGTAACACAGCAGACAATCGCGATGAAGCATTTTCTGAGGTAAGTTAAGTACGTGATTATTGCTTAATGATCAGTCGCTTCTTATTGAAGCTGAAATATCGTTGCTGCATTTTCCATTTTTAAAAATGCACATTAACTTCAGCGTCATTTGCGGATTTTTAATACATGCTTTGTAGTATGGCCCAATTATGTCATGGATGCTGAAACAAAAACAGAAACCAAATAATTTTCCTATTAATTATTATTATCAGATATTATAATTATTTATTGTTATCATCATCATCTTATTCATCAAAATCTGAGTTTAAATTGCATAATGACATAATAATTTGTGTCTATAGAAATGATGTTGAAAGGAACTAAACCTAGCTTGCTCCAAATGTACCAATATACTGTAGATTTGTTTCACCTAGACATCAGATCTGGCTTTTATTAAAGTCCTGGAAAAGAAATGACCTTCGGGACATCTATTCAACAGCTTCGATACACGATAACACCTTTTTTTACAAAACTCAGGTTTGACCACAAATTAATTTCATGCCGATGGGGAGGCGAGTCTATCCTGTGAGCAGTAACTCTCAACGTAATCAGCAACTGGATTCAAACAGGTTTACTATAGTCTAATGCATTTCCTGTAGTGAGTCAACCTGCAGTTAGATTAGTATATAACATAGATGGATTAAGCCATGCATTGGCTTAAAATAGATGCATAGTAGATGTCAGTATGTCCTTTGGTGAATACACACTGCTTGATACATGCAGGACATTAAACCTGTTTAGAGAATAATACTTTCAAAATGTTATTTCGCTTTCATCACACAGATCTTTTGTAGAACTGTGGCCCTTTTCATCATCATGGCCCACTTATCTCTGTCTCGAATCACAGATGTGCTTTTTACGATAGGGATTAGGCCTAGCTTTTGTAGACATCGGAGCAGTATACAAGAAAAATAATGTGCATTTGTCTTTGAACAGCTCAAGCAGTGTTCATGGGAAGCACATCTGATGGTTATTCAGTTCAGGTTTAGAGTACTCGAATATAATGAGCTTTCAAAATACCTCAGTGAGCACAGCTTATTCTGGGACAGAATACACAGGTGTATTAAGCCTATCAGTATTGGACTTGGTCGTTTTATTCAGGCCTCTTTATTCCTCTGAATTTTCTAGGGTACTGACCCAGTTACTGGTGTTCCTGTACTGTAAGTGTTTGTGGCGAGGCCTGAAATTTGTCATCAGGAAGTTGACTGGACGATGTGAGCTTCAACGCATCTGTTATAACAACAAACCCGGTGCTCGAAGGACACTCAAGATCGGTAAAAAGCCAACTATTTACGACTATAGCAAAAAACACTACGTCTGTAACCTGGCTGTACATGGGGAAATATTTATATTATTTTATGTTTCTTTTAATTTCACAGAATCCTCATTAAAATGCTCTAAACATGAGGTAAGTCATGAGGTTTTTGAAGTTATACATTTTTTTTTTTTTTTTTTTTTACGCATTTATTACATCATTTTTCTTGTATTCTTGTCTTTTTAATTTATTTTAATTGCATTTATTTAATAATATTATTATGGGGTGAATGTATTTTGTAATTTTATGTCAATTTTGTAGTATTTTTCAAATACTATCACATTATTTATTAATATTTTGCTTATAATAGCTTCTATTTTTCAGTTTGAATTTTATGTAATTTTTTGCATTTTTTTTCATATTTTTATTTAGCTTATCTTTAGCTTCAATTTATATTTATTTCAGTTTTACTCATTTTACTTAAGCTTATTTCAGTTAGCATTTATTTTATTTCAGCTTGATTTCAGTTCAAATGTTTAAAACTATTGTTTAATATTATAGTTAACATTAGCAACACTGATTACAAGCTGATTTAACTACAAGGCTAAATACTTTACATACTGTATTATGCTATTGCTTGTATATTAACTAATACCTGAACACTCTTTTTTTATTACTGTACCTCCACAGCTTTTGCAGTCTGCCATCAACGTTCACCCAGATTCTGTGGAAAAGACTATCGATGATATAATATTCCTAAAAAAGATCAACCCTGACACAAACCCACAGTAAGAATCCCATCATTTCCTGAGACTGTTCATGCATTTACAGATAACTCTTATTTTGCTTTAGCGCAAATGCTGTACTACCTTTCTTTTTCTAGGCTTGGCATCTCTCTCCAGGCTTGCCTGCTCCAGATCGTGGGTTACCGAAACCTTGTAGTGGAGGTGGAGAAGCTGCGTAGAGAGCCGTATGACTGTGAAAACCCAGCACAAGAGGAGATGCTCATGAAGGTATTAACAGTAACTCACTGTTAGCAGTTACTAGCATTTGATTACTGGTTCTAATAAATATATATATATATGTGGCTAACATTCACAATGTAGCAGGGCCTCTCGGCCACAACGGAACGGTCTCTAATAGTGATGCCTTTCTCAAATATCTTTTCACTCACCAGCTGTGGAAGGAACTCCGTCCTGATTCTCCTCTCTCTGGACGCATCTCAAAGCAATGGTGTGAGATTGGTTTCCAAGGAAACGACCCCAAGACTGATTTCAGGGGCATGGGTCTCCTGGGCTTGCACAACCTACTGTGAGTAGAGGATCTGCTGAAGTGAAATCTGGACAAAAACATTACATCGTTATAGTCAATTAAATGTATGTACTTCAGTGAAACGTAGCTTAGTAGATTGATTTATTAGCTTATTAGATCTTAGCTCTGTTTTAAAACATTAGGGGTCTTTGCTGTCTAGTAACTACACTACATCCTAACCAGGGAAGTTCATTTTAACTGTTAACCGACCTACATTAATTTTGACCGAATAATACAGTCAATCAGCTTAACGGTTTAAAAAGTAATTTTATTTATTTCAGTATTTTATCCTAATTATTTTAAAAGGTTTGCTGCATTTTTAAAATACGCTACTCATAGCCTATATAAAAATGTGCTTAGAAAAATAATTAAAATAAAATTGCATTTTACTGGCCACATTCACACAGCAGCAGAATACAGCGGTCAGTGCTGTAGGTAGGCTGCTTGAGTCCTTATACAGGGAGTGACAACAACATTCTGTAATGGAACTCATCTGTACTGTAAATATTCAAGACTTGCGACATCATTCTCAGAACACACGCGCTGTGTGAACGGAACAGGACTGGACAACTGTCACGTCATACATTGCTAAAGAGAGTGCTCTGCTATGCGTTTTGGGTAACAAGTGATGGATAAATTAGCTGCGTGTCATCTGAAAGTTTTAGATCTCGTCAGTTTTGTGTTCTGTGCGCGATGCGAATGCTCCACCCTCTGCCCAAATTTATAAGCTGCTGTCAGTTGAATGAAAATTTGATGAAAGAATTTGCGCCTTGATTGGACTCCTGTCATTTCAGGAAGTGATAAGACCTTTAGTTTTATGGATGTTGTCATCTTTGATATTAATTGGGTCACTGTTGCTATGGTTTCTGGTAAGGAATATAGGCTTGATTCCCATCGCACGTTCATACAGAACTAACTTTCTATTGTTTTCTTGATTTATTATTTAGGTAAAATAGCTAATATGTTTTTCGTATAGGCCTATATATCCTTTATAATGTTTGTTCTCTGGTCGCAAAAGTGCTGCAGGCGTGTGATACGAATAGATATGATCATGTGAATCTCCGTCTCCTGTTGTTTGCTAGTTTTTGCGCAGGTACTTTAAAATGAATCCGCAGAAAACAAATATGACATTTTTTAACGGGTCACAGGCGCTTATCCTTTCTAATTGAATTAAATTCTAATTCAAAACAATGCTGTCCGTTAACGGTTAATTATCGGTAAACGAGCGCCGGTTGACGGTTATGAGAAATAACCGAAATGAACACCCCTAATTCTAACCATCATGGAATCTCATAAAAGACCAATCTAAAATGCTTTATGTACTGTGCTATTATAATAACAATAAATTTTGATATTAGCATGTTGCTAAGCTAACTGCACAATACCATTATCAGCTACACTGTGTAGAATAATTCTTAAATTACACTGAACTGTTTTTTTTTTTTTTTTTTTTATCAGTTAGCGATATGTTTTTACGTTATTATAGTGCTAAGCTAACTACACCATACAATAGTATTGAATGTAACACTGAGTAAAATAAGTTTCTGAATTACACTAGTTAGACTTGAGATTAGCATTGCTAAACTAACAACGCCATGGTCTGTTAAACAAGAAATACATAACTTTGGGGAAGATATAGTTTTTTTCAGTTAACAAAAGATTTTGACGTTAGCATGTTGATTAGCTAACAACACCATTGCTATTAAACATTTAATACGTAACATACAAAACACATTTTAAATTAAACTAGTTAAATGAGTTAGCAGTATATATAGCAGTATATAGCAGTATATATATATATATATATATATATATATATATTAGTGGTGGGCCGTTAACGGCGTTAACGCACTGCGTTAACGCGA
>JAUMHQ010000033.1:1642514-1654192 GCA_032361165.1 Enteromius paludinosus | reverse complement strand
AGGGTTGTTACATGTGTGTAGTTACAGAAATATTACAGCTGTAGATACTATGTAGCAATGTGTACTTACACTGTGGTAACATACTACATACACATCTAGTTACTATGTAAATACACAGGTACTAGGGACACTTAATATAAAGTGGGACCGATTCGTTTCTCGTCCGATTGGATTTCATAATATCATTCATAAAGACGTCTGCTCTAAAATGAATGGACAAACATTTAAATACTTCTCAATATTCTCACTTTTTTTTTTTCAGTAGTCACATAAATCAAAAATAAAATACGCTTCTGTGGAAAAAATAAAACAGTCTAGAGGGTACCATGGTCTACGACTGCACAGTGATTATGCAGGGCATGGCTTGGGAAAGAGCAGCGGCTGAGATGCACTGAGGGTGTGTGCCACATTCCCGAGAATCATGGGCGCATAGGTCACTGGCACTGATAACATGCCCATGTTATTAAATCCATAAAAGTTCTTGTACATCTACATATATCAAATCTTTTCTGTGTGTGTGTTTGTGTTTTTAATAGTTTTCTAATCATTATTGCGATGAACCCTTTTTCTAAAGATGGTTTAAAAAGAGAATTACACTCTGTCCACTACAGAATCGGCTATTTACAAATTCGTTTAAAAAGCAAGCGAGTTGTACAGTCTGCTATTTACAAAACAATGTAAATAATTTACTTTAGGTATGATTTTATAGAATATATATATATATATCTATATATATCTATATATGAACTTCACAGTTTATTTAATAAGGATTCATTAATACCATATCCATTTTAACAATACCCTCTCGGGCCAACAAATGCCCATTTTTAGCTATGTTAAGATGTCGAGATGCGGCGTTTCGGTTTTCGGAGTGTTAGAATGAGCAGATCTTTTAGTTGTTGTTTTTTTTTCACCGACCAGCTACCAGTTGAGTTTGCTGTTCTTTTTCCCACCCGCTTCTTCTTCGCCCTCAAAGGCAGCGCGAGTTCTTTGAATGTACACGATGGAAACCCAAAAGACTGTGCGATAACCACCGCACGGTATCTGACGCGAAGTCGTCAGGGGCCTCGGTTCCTTTTCAAAATCTACCTCGTCGGCGCGATCGCTCAGCTTGGTGGCGTCATTGCTGTAGGGTCGGTTTTCTGATGTCTGTTTTGCGGAGTTTAAGGCACTTGAACGTTTTTGGTTTTCACGGTAAGTCGGACGACACCAGAGCCAGTCCGGAGCTCTGCCGCAGCGAGGGGCCGGAGTGGACTGCCTTGGGGCAGTCGGGGGTCAGGACGCGCCCGTTCTCGCCCACGCTCCCCGTAATGGACAGGCGCGCCTTGTTCCGCATGGCTTCGGTGAAGGTGAGCTGCGTCCAGAGAGAAAAGAAAGATGGGAACAGAGGAAAACAAGAGTCAGCTGCGTGCACTTAAAAAGCCAGAGCATCATTATTTGAATGAATGCACATTATCAGCAAGCACATACAAAACACCAGATTATGACACAGTTCAGCGATGAAGCGTCTTAAATGCATCTGGCATAGTCCTTCGGAGCCAAAGATTACTTGAAATTCACAACTAGGGGAGGTTTTAAGACTATGCCTAGGGTGAAATGATCATCTCATTGGTTTGGCTATTCTTCTTTAACGTGTGCAGACCAGGTACCTCGATCTTCAGCATGCGCAAATATGTGAATGCACGTCTCCGACTTGGAGTACAGGTGGAGGAGACAGAACAAGGACGTCACAAACACAAGAAGCTTTACCACGGCAAGCTACGGCAGTGAAAACAGAGGAAAGCTCCACTTACGACTGCCGGGCACCTACGTACATCTGACCTCCTACATCTCTACTCCTTCAGTGGCGTAGACGTTGTAACCCTCTCTATATGTGGCTAAACTCTGAGTGCTGTGGGTGGGACTTGGCCCTGGGGAGGGATGGGGGCTGGGGAGGGGGACGGGACTGGGGAGAGGTGAGGAAGAGGGGCGACGTTCAGACTGTTCCACCTTCATTCTCTTGGCCTCGTTTCGGGACTTGTAGCAGAACTCGATGAGGGCCACCAGCATGGCCAGGCCCAGGCCCCCGACCAGAATGTAGAAGACCCCAGCCACATTACTGAGGCTGAGAGCCTGTGAGCTCTTGTCCTAGATGCGAGAGGAAGGAAAGGAACAAGAAGACAGGAAGTTAACGCGGCGGGAGCGGAGCGGGAAGGTACACTTGCACGCACGCATTCAGACAACTACTCTACGACTCTACTCGCTACCAAACACATTCCACACATTCACATTTACAGACAAATACTGCATCCTTCCAATCAACCTTGCAGGCTAATCTCAAAAGCTGATGTTTTTGTGGCGACTTCTATCAGGAATCGATGCTTTGACAGCATCGTAAAGGGTGACAATTAGCAAGTGATTACAGGAGATGCTTTAATTTTTCCTAGCTCCACACTGCGACAGGGTTTTAACTTCTCGCTGTGTTCTAGCTCATCTCCACATGTGGCGTGTTTCTCGCTCCACACAAAGTCGGGCTTTGCTTGGGTTGTCATGCAAAGAGAAATCAATGGTACGCTCGGTTAAATAAATTTAGGATACCTTCAAAAGCCCAGTCACTTCCATTCCTCTCTCAGGTATTAGGTATGTTACCAAAAAAAAGGCATCTAAGAAGACATTTAGTGTGGAGAAGCAGGGCATGCTGGAACTTTCCTGCTTAGTGCACATCTGAAATCTCCCTACAGATGAGCATGCGCTAGATAGTGGTGACTTTCTGCCTCACTGAGCATTAGACAACAGTGATGGTCCCAGACTTGTGGAGACTGACCTTACTTCCCGAGTCCTTGGGTCCACACTCGCCCTTATCGTACCACCATTTGTTTTTCAGCTTGTCTAAGATGCCTGATTCACTCAGTTTCAAAACGGCAAGGTTTACGGGGGTTCTTCAACCGCGCAGAGGAATGTAACACAAATAACATAAATAACATCATAGGACATGTTATTTTATGTTATTCACTCATAACAGCTGACACAGCAGTTGCACTGGCAAAGTGACCGAGCCGAGGGTCCCGTTGTGATACATGTCTCTGTGCTCTATTTAAGGGAACAGTGTTTTAGGGCCTGGCTCTGGAGCCACAGACATATGAACGGGACCTTGCTCCATCGCTTTGGGTAACGGGCGCATACTGCCACGGCCTTCTCTACCAACGCTAGAGGCAATTACTGTTAAACCACAATTATTGGCGTATACCATAGGCACCAACCTTTTCATATCCCTCTAACCAAGGTTATGATTTTTATTTTCAATTTCATTTCATTTATTTTACAACTCTAATCTATTTCAGTTAAACATCTACATCTATGCATTTGCCAGATGCTTTTACATTAACTGGCTTCATGTAAAAAAAGAGAAAGAATATGCAGCATATTTATTAACAACATTTCATAAGAAGTATAGTTCAAATACACGGCTGTAGAGTTACTGATTATAATTAATACATCAGAACTAAACAATCATAATCCGACTTTATTTGAGGTACTACTCGTGCACAATGCACATTTCTTAATATTCTTAATAAGCCCAAAATGTGTTTTAATGTTACTTTTGATGAGAATTTCAAACGCAAGATATTAAAGTGTACTTAAAGTATACTTGCAATAGTTCCATAATCAAATATAGAATATCTTTATTTAGACCTCAGCACTACTTTTAAACTAAAATAACTTTAAGTATACCAGTTTAGTACACTACAAGTTCAGGTTACATGTATTTTTATGAAGGACATAAATATGTAGATGTGTTTGTAATATTTATTTTAAACTCGGGTATACATATATACATACTATGTATAACGATATAATAATATGTCCACAAATTTATGTTAAAAAATACACCAAAAAAATTCAAACTTTCACAGTTTGAATTAATCTAGTGCTCTTGAAATATTTCACATTTTGGAGTCTTAGTTCTGTATTTTCATTTAGTTTCAGTTTTTCTAGTTTTTGTTTTTATTTGATTAAAAGTCCCTCTGCCTTTGACTTTGGTTCGTGTCTTTAATACATAATCATAATGCGACACTGCGGCACCTTTCAAAAGACAATGAATGTTCCCTGCATTCCTATAAAAAATGCAGCTAATGTGCCTCGGGAGAAGAAGAACAGCAGCTAAAAGAAACTGGAGGAAAAAAAGACGCAACTGTTTCAAAGGAGAAAAACTTCCTTGATGAATGCCAGAAAGCAGACGAGGGAATGTGTGCCCAGTATTCCAGGCGAATATTTGTGCTCTGACAGTAATTGCGTTCCTCTCTCTCTTCAGACTAAACAGGGTCAGGATAAAGGTCATGTATGTGCTTGCGCCCCGGCAGATGCTCCCGTTACAGAGGAAACTGTTTACCCGCGTTGGTTGACATAGTGGCTAACCTTCTCACCACCTCCTCCGCTGCCACACTCTCCTTTGTCGTACCACCACTTGTTTTTCAATTTGTCCAACAGGCCTTGTTCATTCAGTTTTAAAACTGCCAGGTTAACTGCACTTCTTGAAACGATAAAACATAGTTTGTCAGTAGCAGCAGTTTGTCATAGTTGAGCAGAATCCAATCAGGTTAAATTAAGAAAGAAAGGGGTGGAAAGTTTTATAGATTAGTGGCCCGTTCCCACCCCGCTAAAACACCGAACCACGGAGGACAAACCTCTCTTTTCCTGTTTTCATGTTAATTTACACCAGCCTTATTACTACACACCTCCAGATGGGGGAATGGAAAAATCAATACCTGCTCTACCCCCTCCCCAACCCAAGCTACCCTTATTTCCCGTCTTCACTCGACCGCTTTACTATGCACTCAATATTGCTGAGATGCGCAGAGGGACCTTACGGTATTGAATGCCTGTTACTTTCCCTATGTGCTGCTTACAGGCGGTTTAAATGAGCACTGAGGGTTTAAGCCTCTGAAAGTGCTGAATGAGTTTGATCCTATTCCCCAGACCCCCGCATTCCAACCTCTGGCTCAGCCACAAGAGAGCTGGCAACACAAATCTGCTCTGAAACGTCAGGCAGTATCTCTCCCTGCAGTTCTGTGAAGATAATGTTCTGTAAATATAAGCATATCGTATAAATTAATGTTATTTTACGTGTTAGCTATGGCACAAACAATGGGGTCCAAAAGTCTAAAAGACTATGAATAATTTTGATAATTTTGCACTGTGCATTAGCATGGTCTATGTAAAATACTGAATTAAAACATGAACATTCATGTATCGTGTATATTTCTCTTTCTCATTCAGCATGATTTGACAATATTTTTAAATATAAACATTTAATAATTAAACAAGAAAATTTTAAATATTAAATATTCTCTAAATCAAATGTTTAACAGTAAAAGGATTTGTTTTAAATGTCAAAACCCTAAAACATAGTATTTTCAATGGCAATAAACAAGCAAATAAATTTTGTTAAATTAATTTGAATAAATGTACAAATACATGTAAGTATTTAATAACAATGTTTGTTTTCAAAATCCTAACAATTTCTATTTTCAATAATAAATAAATAATTAAATGTGAATTTTAAAATATTTACAAAATTCATACATTTAGTCAAATTAATTTAAATAAATTAACAAATACATTTAAATATTTAATATTTTTTTTATTTTCGTCAATAAATATAATAAATATTTACTAAATATAAACAAGAACTAGATTTAAAAATATAATAAAAAAATCGCAAATGTAATCAAATTCGTTTAAAAAATTAATGTATTAATACATTTTTAATAACAACACATTTGCTTTAAAAATCATAATAATTTATGTTTAATAAATAAATAAATGCAAACTAGAATTTGGAAGTTTTACAAAATTCATAGATGTAGTAAAATCAATTTAAATGAATGTATTCATACATTTTAATTTAGTAATTATAATAATCATAACGCATTTTTGTATTATAAAACTTCTAAAACTATGTATTTTCAAAAATACATCAATAGATTGATTTATACGGCAATAAATGCATCAATTAAATTCATAAATCAATTAATAAAACCATGTATTACTTTTGGACTCCACTGTAAAAGTCTAATCTTGCAAATCTAAGATCTAGTTAAGGGTCAAAATGTACATGATGGGAATGATTCAAGAGAGGTTTATCCTGAATGCAGTTTATCCTGAATGCAACATTAATAAACACACAGCCCACAGGAACAAAGAACGGGACAGGGAAAGAATGTAGTGAGACACATCTGAGCTGAGGAGGGGAAGAGAAAGAAGAGCATTAAGGGCAGTGTGCTGCAGATCTGAAGCCGAGTGAATCTCCTGCGCTGGTCTGACATCACCACAGCAGGAGAAAAGCCGTTACGCCATTGGACGCTCTTCCCCCCGGTATCAGGAGAAGAGTCAGACAGACCGCGGTAACTCCGCAACAAAATGGCTGATCCCGGGAGCTACCGTCATCTGTAGCTGACTCTTCTCAACCTTTCTTTACACACTTCACGGTACTCGAAGTGCCTTTAAAAATGAGCGTACCTCTCAGCATAAGTGTGAAAAAGATCAGACCAGGCAGAAAATTCACAGGCTTGTCCATTTGTTGAAATTCATGGTCATTGTTAAACATCCAAACATTTCATCTCCAAAAATTCAGTGGCATTAACACGCATGCATCAGTTTGAAATGGCCTGCTTCAAAAAGGCAAAAAACAAAGAAAATGAAGAAATTAAACATAGCACTATGTATACAAGACCTTTAACTGCCCACAAGAACACATGAGAAAAGCAAAAAGAAAGAACAGTAAACTAGAAATAGGCACGCCAGGGAAGGTGGAATACCATAACAACACGTGACATATTGTTATACTACTCCACCCACCTTAACTGTGAGCCCTTAGGCGTCGCCACCCCGTAGCCTTTGGAGTCCAGGTTTCCTCCCACTTTCATGGTGTCGCAGGGCTTCCGCTGCTCCGTGTACTCGTTCATCGTGGACTCCAGCAGGAAGGCGTACTTCCCTTTGGATTTTCTCACTCGTGCCACTCCCTCTGCCGTGGTCTTAGTGAACACCGTGGGCTCGGCAGACTTCATGTAGCTCCACATTTTCTCATAAACGGCGATCTTTGACCTCTGGAAGTTGTGGCAGAGGTGAAAAAATGGGAGTGAAGTGTGCAGAGGAAGTGAGGAGGGTGCAGACTATTTGTTAGTCGATGTATTGTTACAGATCAATACAAAAATTGGCAATTTAGCATGGCTGAAGCTCCTTGTGGGACTGCGGGAGATTTGTATGAATGTGTTAATTGTTTGAATTATAAATGATTGTTTAAAAGTTTGGGGTCAATAGGACACATTTTTTATGATGCTTGAAAATATTTCGAATAAACGCTATTCTTTTGAACCATCTAGTCGTCAAAGAGAACTGAAAAGAAATGAATCGCAGTATATTAGGCAACACATCTGTTTTATCACTAACAATAAGAACACCGAATCAGTATTTCAGAATGATTTCTGAAGGACCATGTGACACTGAAAACTGGAGTAATGATGCTGAAGATTAAGCTTTCAAGTTTTCAAATAGAAAACACGTATTCTATCTATCTACTGCATATATACAATTCATAAATACAAACACAATATTAATATTTATTTATAGTTTTTTTAAGGTCATAGGCTAGATGACATTTTTATAATGGAAGCCTCTTTCAACCACTGAAAAAAAATGGTATTTGCAAATTTATATTCTCACAATATCACACTTTTTTTCCTCCAGAATTGCAATTTTTTACTCAGAATAAATCTTGCTATTTCGAAATTAATTGCAAATTAATATATATATTTTTTTTTTCTCTTTTTGTGAGTTTTTATTCAGTTTAGTGGTATTAACAAGCGTCCATAATTTATATATAAAATATGCAGCTTTAATTATACTGACATTCATAATTAGCCAGTTTTGTAATTATGTATATGAGATCCTAAAGTTTAGCTTTCTTTTAGAACCTTAAAAATAATTGTGAACTGAAAAAGACTGAGAAGCCAGGTATACTTTACGGTTAAGACCATATGCTCTTAGCTTGGTTTAATAATCTGTGGGTTTCGCTCTCTTTCTTCTGATACAGCACTAGAAATCTTCTCATTTTGGAGTCATTCCCTTTCATCCCCCCTTAACAAAACACTGCTGCCCTCCCCTCAACCCATTAGCTTTGGCCACTTACCCTGAAGAACTCTTTGGTGGAGCCTGAGTCAAGAGTACCATACGCTATGTCTGTCTGCTTGGCCAGGTCCTCAGCGCTCTCAATGGGCGACACCATCCTCTCCACAGTCAGGAAAGCAGCCAGGTTGGCTGTGTAGGAGGAGATGATGATGAGGGTGAAAAACCACCACACTCCACCCACGATGCGTCCAGATAGAGACCTACACCGCCGGAAAGGAAGAGAGTGGAGAGGAAAATGACCATGCGAGGAGGGTTTGAAGGAGTGGTGAATGACAGCAATGAAAGAAAGAATAACATTGATTTAAAAAAGGAAGAGAAAACATTGGGGAAAAGGGAGTGAGAAAACAGGAGGAGAAAAGGAGAGAAATGTTTTGAAACTTAAAAAATGCACAATTACTGCTTTATGTTTGAAAAAGAACATTTTTTATTATTAAAATTAAAAGGTTTAATTTATTTAAAAATTCTAAACATTATATGTTGCTTCAAACCTGTATTATGTCATTTTCCCATGTATGCTACTGTTCAAAAAAATTAATTGTATTTAAAAAATTAAATTTGATTACAATTTAGCAAGGATGCATTCAATTTTGCACAAGATTTGTGTTTCACAAAAGAAAAAAAAAAAGTCACATTTTCTACAAAAATTATACGCAGCACAAATATTTACCAATAAGAGATGTTCATCATATATATATATATATATATATATATATATATATATACTTTATATATATATATTAGTGATATCAAACAATAAATAGAATGTAAAATGACAAAAAATACACGTGTGGTGCACTGTGTATGTTTATTAAGCATATGCACATGCAAATATTCATATAATTTATATTATATATAATTTTTTTATATACAAACAACATATTTCTCATAAATATATACAGGCAATGTGGATGTATTTATATACTGTATGCATAATGAATACACTCAGTAAACAAAAACTTTCATTTTTAATGCGATTCATCACGATTAATCATTTAACATCACTAATAAATATCTAAATATAACTATAAATTAGTAAGAATCAATTGCTTTTAACATCTAACTTGCACCTAGGTGACATATTTAACAACTTAATTAATAAACAATCTATCCATTAGTGCATTTGAAATACTTTTACTGTTCTTTTGTTATTATATTTTCCATCTTGTTCGGAAAAGAGACACATGAAGATTTAAAATCCTAATTTTGAGTTAGATCAGATAAAACAACAACATACAGATTTGGAACGACACGAAAGTAAGTAAACAAACAAACATCAAATCTTTGATATCTTCCTGAACTCTCTCTTTAAATTCAGGTATGCAGGCAGTAGTTCTTCTGTGGTGACCTTACAGAAGCTACTGTTGCTTACAGTATAATACACAGCCTGTCAAAACAATCTTTCACCGCAGTGATCATTTAATTGACTCTGTGTAGGTGAGGGTCTCCTCCACTGAGAGGGAGATCTTTCCGACCGGTTGCCATGAAGACAGATTGGCTATTTAGAGTGGGCCGGAAGGGACGTCAACCACGAAGGGGGCGAAGTGCTAAAACCCGACGCTGTTTAAATTCTCACCTCACCCCGATTATGCAAACCAGTTTACAGGACGGCGAAATTCATGCAGTCCTGTCCGTCGTGTTCCGCTGTCAAGGAAACATTTCTGTATTAAGCTGCATTGGTTAACATAATTAGCTTTTAGGAATGGCCACAAAGCGGGCCTTCGCCCACCTGAGGTTTGAAGCAGAGCACATTGTGAAACTTGAAATCCAGCGCTAATTGCTAACCTGCACGAAGACGCACCATTCAAGCCCGCTGACGTGGGAGCATCAGATGCGCCGGGGCTCGCGCTAACCATGGTTAATCAGTTTGACTTCGTGAGACAAAGCCAATTTAATAAGAGCCTAAATTGAGTGGACACGAAACCAGTGAGTCACCCCTCGGGCCGCTCCGCTGCCCCACCACTTGGCATACAGTATCATTCATAAAGACATATGATCCATGAACAAACAGGAATTCTCTCTGGTCCTCATAATGTCGTTTCTTGTAAAACAGATCCTCTGATCACAGCTCAGTGATAAGAATCAAACTGTCTCAGTAGATTTCACACATACACACAAGCACAAAATAAGCAAACTATCCCTCAAAGCGGCTCATTATCAAAGCAGCGCCATTGGAGCTGCGAAACCGTCAGTGAAACCCTGCGCATTACTCACTACGCCGCTTTCATGCAGATTTCCCAATGAGGACGACACGTCGACATGTGTGTATTTGAGCAAGAGAATGTTTGGTGAATTTCAATTACATTCCGAAACGCTAGCAGAGGTGGATTTGTGGAAGGAGTCGGAGAGGAAGGAAGCGAGACGCAGAGAGAGAAAGGAACGAAGAGACCTTGACATGCCGTAGATAAATGGAAAGGTCACTGCCCGCAGCCACTGTGAGCCTCCGGCATTTTATTTATTCATGGCTTCCTCTCGACTGCTCTGATTAAGATTTAATACCTGCAAATCAATTTCGCCATGCGTGGGACTGGAGTCATTCACAATCACACTCCACATTACTGATCAAATTGGAAAAATAAAAAAAGCAAGCTCTTACATTAGCCCATTAAAAATACATTCATTCCTATTTGGCGGCAATTTCTGTCTCTCGGTCGTTGTCGGATACAGCATGTGGCATCTTCAAACACCTGGATGTCTCAGTGTGGCCCAAACATTAAAGAAACCTTAATGTGTTACTTATTAGAAAGCATAACTAATTGCATTACACTTTCATTTTTTCCTGTTCTGAATAGAAGGTATTTTTTCCCCTTGGAAGTTTAAAATAAAAATCGATCATTTTGACCCATACAATGTATTGTTGGCTGTTGCTATGAATACATGCATGACTGGTTTTGTGCTCCAGTGTCACATACAGGTTATATATTGGTATTTTCAAAAGTTGTGATGTCACGAATCCTTGAATATGATTTTCCAGTTGTCAGGAACTCACTTCCTTAAATAAAAAAGGAACCTATACTGCCGCAGAAATATTAAGCTGTTTTCAACACTGATAATATGCGTAAAATCAGTATGATTTTTGAAGGATCATGTGACATTTTTGAACAGTAATACATCAAATATATATACTATTTTAAAGTTTTTTAAAGTTAAAATAATTTTTTATGTCATAAGCTACACTTTCATATAAAATGAGCGGTGCTTATATTACATATTAGAATATTTTTAGGACAAATTTCAAAAAAATTCATATTATTAGTGTTGAAAAATGCTTAACATTTTGTATTTATATTTTTAGTTTTTTAAAATCTATTTGCATACTTGTTGACTAAACGTTTTAATCTTATTGACTAGGGATGTAACGGTATTGTAAATACCGTCGTACCGCAATATCAAATTTTTTCGATAATACCGTGGTTGCGGGACTCGATAAAATGATAAGTCTTCTGAGAAAAGTTTGCTGAGGCGAATGGAGTGAACGGGAGGTAGCGGGAACTACAATTCCCATCAGCCCAAGC
>JAUMHQ010000033.1:1616141-1626670 GCA_032361165.1 Enteromius paludinosus | reverse complement strand
GGGCGGGTATATGCAAATGTGGTGAGCGTAACTATTACGCCTCTAGACTGTTACGTAACAGTCTGTGTTGTGTTGGAGTTTGACCGATGGAAACGATGGTGTTTGAGACTCACAGTATGTTATGAACTGTTATTATTCAACCATGCCAAACTAAATTCAGTTTTCCATTCTATGGCACCTTTAACACCTCGTTATTTAATGGAGGTATTATCCTACACCAGTGTGTATCAAATGGGGGTCCATCGAAAATAGACATGAAATCTTTTTAACCATGAACAAAAATCAAAACATTTGAAAACCAATGCAATATACAGTACAGCAAAGCCAAAGCACCAGCAAATATAAACTGTTGAGTTTGGATCAGGACTTAATATTAATACATAATAGGATCATAAATTCTGCCCGGACTCTTTTAGCAGGCAGCAGAGCATGTTAAACGTGAGAGAGATAAACTCAAATTTATTTCTTATCTATCTGTGTATAATTAAAAGCAATTAAGTAATTTCCTGCTGATAAAACAATCATGATTTAGTTATTTACAGTATTTTTACATGTTTGACATGCACGTCCTAATCACTGATGCACAAATAAGCTCTGTTTTTAGATTACCGTGACATAGTACTCCAAATACGAAGCGCTACTGAATGTTAATCATTGTTTTGTTATGTATTTGTTTGTGAGGTTTCTTCAGACTCACACATTTTCATAGTGCTCTCACTGTGTCTCTATCTGTCTCGTTTTCTGCCACTCTCTCCCTTTTTTTGTTCTCGCTTTCTCTATCCTTATAGTTTCCTCTATTACACCTTTCCATTTCCCCTGTCATTTTCTACCTTCCATCGATTCAAATCTGAGCATTTTTCAGATCGTCGATTAATGTTCTGCTCAGCCCTCTGTCACCTCACAGCCTTGTTTTTCCCCATTTATTTCTCTCTTTCTCCCATTGAAACACTGCACAAAGCACCCCTCCCGATCTCATATAAAGCTTGCGTTTGCTTATCTGTGCATGTGACCTGTTTGAGGGTGCGCTCCATGTCGATTCCCTGGTTCCAGGGGGCAGCGGGGTTGGCCAAGCAGTCTCCAGCATTGCCCCTGCGGGAGATGTCCACCTTCTGTCTGCGAAGGTTCCTGAAGGCTTCTGCCATCACCATCACGCCGTCATATGTCAGAGCAGAAGTGTACTATAGAAACAGAGGGTCATGGAAAGGTCAAATTATACATGTACAGTAACACTTCAGTGGTGTTTTAAAGGTTCATACATTATTTGGTTAGTTCATCAGGTATCATGAAATGACAATGCATTTTATTAATTCAGTTAAATGGGAATCTATAAATTTCAAGCTAACCTTTAAATATATTTCTTTAATTATTTCTCATACAACATTACATATTGTAAATTTATAACACTTAAAATGATAAAAATATTATTTTTTAGGTTTGTATATAAATCCACAGAAACACACACACACATGCATACATAAATATATAATTTAACGCAGTTAATGCACTGGCCCTGACCCAGGGGCGTAGCAGCCAAATTAAAAAGTGGGGGAGACGATATGGTGATGTGATCCAAGGATGTTCATACAGTATAATAAACCTTGAATAAAAGAACAACGGGCATTCTATAGCACCAAAGCATTGAACACGCACTGAATTCTCCGCAACGTGACGAGGTACACAGAACAGGTTCTGTTGTCTTTCGACATTAAATCATAACATGGTAACGTGTGATTGGTGTCATCGCAACATTCTGTAACACATACTGTTTGAAAAAAGGATGTAATAGTCCTCTGCTTTTTTCTAGGGTGCATTTTACCCCAGACAGCCAAGTGGGTGAACGAACGAAAATTCACAAGAGCAACAAGATTTGAAGCTCATGGCAGACGCCCAAGAGATTCGTGCTGTGATTGGCTAAACGTTCGTTCACTCAAATCTAACTAACAAATCAGAGAATACAGGCGGAAATATTGGCGCTAGGTCAAAAAAAGTGCGGGGACAGAATCACCTGTTTCTAAAAGTGAGAGGGACGTGTGTCCCCCGTCCCCCCCGGTTGCTACACCCCTGCCCTGACCCCAGACATATTCTTTCAAATCTAAATTTGTTATTTTTCACAATATAAAAGGTTTTTAAAATATTTTGAATACTGTTGGTAACCAAAAAAATCCCAAACAACTTTCATTTCATAATGATATTTCCCCCCATTTTAAAGTCTTATTATCCAATGAAAGGTAAGATTTTTATGATTTTTTAAAATAAAAGATCAAAAGGACTAACAATGCATATTTATCAAGAGTGACAATATTTCTGACCAAGACTATATATATATATATATATATATATATATATATGTAACTGAGATGTGTAACTAACTAACCAGTGTCCCCATACAGAAAAATTCTGTCAATTAAACGGTTTAGTAGTCCCTTTGCAAAAAATAAATAAATAAAAAATTCCACTAGAGAAGAATACGGCGATTGACCGAAATCAGTTACTCCTGCATAACGTTATTTATAAGTGCTTTGCATGTTCGCTTCAGTGCCTGTACTATACCAAAATGCTGTTTATTAAACATGAGTCAATCAACCTGACTATATTAGGTTTACACTAATGGAAACCATTTGTAAAGTCTGACATCTTCATGCACAGAGGACAACTAAGAGAAATCATAGGGGACAGCGGTCTGTGTTTTGCAGCTGCACGAAGTAAAAAAACAACATAGAGCAATGGGCACACCAAAAACAGCAACAGAAAAAGAGGAGAGCACATGCTTGTCATTGCACGTATTAGGAGCAGACAGAGTATGTGAAATCAGTGAGCTCTGACACAGAAGCTGTGAGGCGCTTCCTGCTCAATCTCTGGTGGGTGGAAGTGGGGGGAGGGAGCCAGTCAGTTGCTATCGGAGGCTGCCCTGATTGCACCAATAAGCTGAGATAAAGCGGCACGGAATGAAACGCTACAGGCAACACACAGTATTTTTACAAAGGAAACACGCGTTTGTCCTTCAGAGGCCTGATGCTCCGTGCCCTTGTTTTTCCATCTGCTGTTGTGTTTCTTATTGCTATTTTAGAGAGTCTGACATGGTTCATTTCATCACACTCAGTCAGATGAGGTCACCTGAGCTGAACATGCATATATGCACACTGAAGGAAAAATACCCCTGTGTGTTCAGACTGTCCCGTTTGCTTGATGGCTCATGGTTGAAAGAAGCCACTCTGGCCGTGCTGTGAGAGGGTTTTTGGTATTCCATCAGCAGATCTCTCGTATAAGAGCTGGGACTCTTTGTACCGTTACAAACACAACACAAAACACACAGAAAGACCCCAGGGCTACAACGCCATACAGGGAGCAAGAGATGGAATGACAGAGTGAGTTTGAAATAGAGAGAGAGATAACAGGAGATTGAAGAAGGTATTTAAAGGGATAGTCCATTATTTCATTATCATGTGATTTATCGGTACCATTCAGACATTTGAGTAGGATTTGTTAAAAGAAGTCTCTTAGTATACGTTTCCTGTAAAAATACAGTAATACTTTAATATTGTGAAATATTACTACAATTTCAAGCATGTTTTTCTGTTTTCATATAGTTGAAAATTTCATTTATTCCTGAGATGGCAAAGCTTTTTTTCAGCCAGTCATCAGTGTCACATGATTCCATCATGATTCTATCATTATCAATGCTAATAATATTATAATAATGGCTTTTTAGGATTCTTAGAATAATAGAAAGTTCAAAAGACCAGCACTTTAATGTGTCCTAGCTGAATAAAATGATTAATTTCTTTCAATAAAAATATCTTACTCCCTCAAAATAGTTTAAAAAAGCCCTTTTGTAAAGAATGTGAATAAATTTGTCTGATTTGTGAATGATTCATTCATTTGAGCAGACTCTTTTTAATAAACTAATTTCAGAAATTGCATTGAAGAATTTACTGTATTAATGAATTTACTGTATATGTACAGTACTCAATACCTGGCAGGGACCCCTTTTGCATTGTAAGTTTTTCCCTGGTGACTTAAATAACTAATAAATTATATAGAGTCAAGTTAAACCATTGCGTCACAAAATGATTTGTAGCACTGGAATATCGCGAATCATTTGATTCAGAAAAGGACTTTAAAACAGGACTCCAAAGAGACTCTCATCAAGTAAACAATTACAGGATTTTCATTTTTAAGTGTACTATCCCTTTAAGGCATTGTTTTTAAATTCAGTCTACCCGCTGTTTCATGGGTCGACATTAATTATCAAAGATAACAGATCTGTTGACTCCCGCAGGACAAAAAGAAAGTACTGTATTAGTTGCAGTTGAATCACTCTGGCTAATGCCCTGTGCTCCCATAAGCCCTAAAAACACACAGATTGATCTCTGGAGAAGGTGTGTCCTCACTAGACGGTGCCTTCAGGACTCTTCCGATAGCCTCAGCAGGAAAGGCTAACAGCTCAGAGATTTTATGAGGTTTTGGGATGTCAGTCGTGCTGCTGTCTGAGAAGGGCTTATGGGAGTATCTTAAAGTATTTGGGATGAAAGACGGAGTCGAAATAGCACAGGGCGAGTCTTTGAGAGTGCATATGTGGATCCGTGCATGTGTTGACATGGTTGGGCCACAGCATCTCATTTACACCCGACAGTGTCCCTCCCCAGCATCCTGCTCTGGCCAGCGGTGTGCAGTGAGGAGCAGCCGCCTGGTAAAGCGATGTCCCCTCAGGCCGTGCCGAAGGGATTTCCGTTTCTGCGGCACATCACCAGGCGGGGATCAATGCAACCGCCCTCCAAAGAATGTCATCCCCATCAGGCCCCAAGAGGGAAAGCAAGTCCCAGTGAAAATGGATCAACAAAGACCTTGCTTTCACGACGCAGACATGAACAGGCATATCAAATGACAAGCAGGATTCGTCTGTGAGACGAGGATGAATGAAGCAGCTTATGATAATGTTGGTGTATAATTCACAGTACGGGTCGAATTGATGCGGTTTGTTGCACTGTGTTTCTACGTTACTTCAGTACATCAGCATAGCATCTGTTTTTGATATTCCAGCTCTGGGATAAAATGTGCAGTTTATATTTCTGACGGTGACTGTGCATATCTTTCATTCTTTCTTTTCCACATCCTTCCATACATTCATCTTTTCTTTCTCCATTGATCTATCCTTCCATCCATTCTTCTTTCCTTTCTTCCACAAACTCATCCATCCATCAATCTATCCCTTCCTTTTTTGTCTCCAATTCTTTCCTTCCTTCTACCCATCATCTTTGTCCTGTTTATATTTTGTTCTTTCCTTTCTTCATTCCATTTCTATTCCTCATTCCTTCATCCTTCCTTCCTTCATCCATCCATCCATCCATCCATCCATCCCTTTCTTACTTTCTTTTCACAAACCAAACCACCCACATCCATTTATTCTAATCCTTTCTCCCTTCCTCCATCCATCCATCCATCCATCCATCCTTCCTCTCTTCATTCATTTATCCTTCCATACATAATTTTTCATCAATCCATCCCTTTGTTTTTTTGTTGCCTACATTTCTTTCTTTAATTTCACAAACCAAACCACCCACATGCATTCACAATTTATCCTTTCTCTCTCCTTCCAAACATAATTTTTCTTCCATCCATCCATCCATCCATTCTTTCTTCATACGTCTTTTTGTCCACCCTTTGATTCATTCATTCGACCTTCCTTCAACAAACCAAAGCTCCCATGTTACCTCTACTGGTTTCCTTCTTCCAACCTTCCATCTATCCCTTCCTTTAACCTTTGTCAATATTTTTCTTTCCTTCCTTTCTCAAACTCAACACCAAGATCAATTCACACTCATTCTTCTCTATTCCTTCATCTATCCTTCATTTCAACCTTTTTCTTCCACCCTCCCATTCTCATTTACTCAATTAGTTTTTTTTCAATTGTCTATATATTTCTTTATTCCCACACTTCATTCAGGACTCAAACAGGGAGTTTATGCATTTATGCTAATGTATCTGACTTCAAAGTGCTTCCACATTGGACCGGACCAGGCGATGGTACCTTGGGAGGAGCGTCAGAGCCGGGATACTCGCGCTGGTCCAGCTTGTTCCATCGCTGCATGAGCTTAATAACCATGGGATTGCTGAAGTCCACCAGCTGAAAGCCTGTCACATTGGCTCCCCCATGCATGAAACGCTCCAGATTGATGTCCTTAAAACCCTGCCAGAGCAAAGAAGGGGAAAGAGTAAGAAATACAGAGAGAAAGAGAGAGAGAGAGAGAGAGAGAGAATGAGAGAGAGAGAGAGAGAGAGAGAGAGAGAGAGAGAGAGAGAGAGAGACAGAAGAAAGATTATTAAAATGTAGTTGGCAATGCAGCGTTACGATAAGAGAAATTCCACAAACATTCATATCCAGCTCGCCTCTGTGAGCCAATTCTGTGCACAGCCAGAGAGCAGCGAGAGAGAGCATGCTCTGCAGCTCGCAGCATCATTAAAACACTGTCACCACCGCTCACACTGGAATACGAATTAGTCTCTCAAATTGACGTATCTTGCTTAAAGAAAAGCGAGGATTAAGAAAGAAAAAGAACGAGGGAGGGCAGGAGACAGAGAGGCCGAGACAACTAGAGAGAGAGAGAGACCAGTGGAGTGGAGTGGAATATGTAGAAAGTAAGAGATAAAAGAGGATATGAAAGGAGGACAAGCTGACAGGGAGAATAATAATAATCATACAATTTAGCTCACCAAATTTGCCATGATGTAATGGTAGCCTTTGACGTGCTTGCCAACACTCACAATCTGCGAAGATAAACCAGACATTGCAGTGAGGGCAAATCCTAAAAGCAAATACAGTTGTCGGCATTCACCCAGCTGTAAGCCGTTGGGAAATCAGAATTCCGCTGTTATTAATTATTTCTAATCAAACAGACTGCTTTTTCCCATACCACTCTGTAATTTGAGGAATATTGAAGCAAACACCAGCAAGAAAATCTTAAAATGACTTTGACAGCTACAAAATGTTGCAAAACGAAATATCAAGGGATCGGTTTGCAGGGAATAAAGAAATACGCCCTTCTAATGTGTCATTTCTGCAACAGAATTACTTGAGGAAATCTGTTCTTTGTTCCCTCAGGACCTTGTGCTTGTGCATGTTTAATTCTGTTTAGTTAACCCTGGTGCACAGTGTACAGTGCAGTTTATAGACTTTGAAAAACATTTTTAAACATTCTGCGTGTGGTGCTGCATTACTTTGACCCTGCCACATTATTAGACTGTGTATTTTCTACGACATTGTGTTAATACGTAACACACGTGTAAAATAAAATAAAATAAATAAAACAAAATACCTCTAGAATACCTACCTGACAGGTAAATAAATGATTTAACCTAATAAAAAAAGAAATATTCAATATTCCAATTACATGTTAGTTGCCTTTTTTAATACATTAATTTATGCATTCGGCATTCCTTTTGACTTGACAGCCATCCTCTTATCTCACCTGTTCCAGCATGTTGTTCAGTCTCTCTGCCTCCAGGTCTATAACAAACGTTTTTTCCTGCCTACGGTCCAGGTCTTCGAGAAGCTGCCGGTAACTGGCATCATTAAAGTTCTCGACACATATGGCGCTGACCTGCCAACCGTTCTGGCCTGCCTTTTCCATGATAGCCTGCAGTATCGAATACCCTATGACAAAAAAGAGACAGCGAGGCATTTGATCAGTGTGTGCATCAAATCACCGAAGGCTTGAACCATTGAGCCGTGGCTCTCATTTATTCAGAAAGAATGTGATTTGTGGCATTGTCAGTGAGTCATTCCTGCACCATTGCGGTACTCTCTCATCTGCAACGGCAGGCCTGTGAGCGATCACATGGCACAGTTCGCTGATATGAACCTCCCGTCCTTCCATGAGGACTCATTTTAGGCCTCAATCCCCACAAAGCTTACAGTCCCAGAAGCCTCAATAGTACATAGAGAAATGGACAAATCTTCAGCTGCATGACACAAATCTCCTAAATCCTTAAAATAGAAGCAGTCATCATGCAGCGATACACGTGTCGGTTAAATTGGAAGACAGAAAGAGCAGCTTTTGTCACCTTCTCCAAGGTGTGATTGAAGCTTCCTGAGAACTCCATTACAGCACTTGTGATTCTAGCTACTGGCCTCAGTGCTGCTTGTACTAATCAGACAGGGCTGGTGTTGGATATGTTAATCTAGCTGTTTGAAATAGGCACTCTGAGCCTCTGAGGCCCACTTGACTCCAAGATGAGCAGATGTCCCTGTAAAACGGACCCTTATGGTCACAATCAGAATTTGGCAACGAAGCTCTCTCGGCTTCACTATTTAATGGATTAACCTGTGCTTGATCTGGCAACCCTTTTGCTCAATCGGGTATCTGTTCGCTACCTGCTTCTACCATAAATTGCCAAATGGGGGGTTTTTACGCTAATATATGGGTCTATCAAAATTGATAACATAGGAGATGTCCAAGATAAACAAAGGAAAAAGAATTAAAATAAAAAAAATTACATATCTTGTTACACTGCACACCCACACACAGTGGATAACAGAACACATAGACACACACACAATATATGTATAGAAAAATATACATAAATATATACAGCAGGTAAAGTAAGTATTGAACGCATCAAATGTACATCTAAAGATGCTGTTGACATGAAATTTTCACCAGATGTTGATACAACCCAAGTAATCGATACATACAAATAAAACAAAACAAATAAGAAATTAAGTTCCATTTCATTCGGTCATTCTGAGTCACGTCAGATATTACAGACGAAATTGGGATCTCACTTAGTGAACTTTGTGGACGCCCCTGTCTTGCGTGCTTAGATTTCGGTCCTTCTAGCAAAAGACATGATAGAGCCAGTCCCTCCAGCCGATTTGAATACAGGGTTTTACAGCCCTTACTTCATTGTGCCCAAGAAAGCCGGTGGGTTACGTCCAATCCTAGATCTGCAAATTTTGAACAGAGCACTTCACTGACTCCTGTTCAAGATGTTGAGATGTTGAGAGAGCAGGGTATTTGCATCGCAACTACCTAGATGACTGGCTTATTCTAGCTCAGTCTCAGATTCAGAACACAGGGACTTGGTGTTACAGCACCTCAGCCTGTTGGGGCTTCGGGTCAACTGGGAGAAGAGCAAACTCTGTCCAACACAGAGAATCTCTTTTCGGAGTTGGATTAGGTGTTGAACTGCTTGAATATGTTCAATGGCAGGCCAGCGGTCCCACAAAAAATATTTTCAAAGGCTTCTGGGGCATACAGCAGCAGCAGCGGCAGTCACGCTGTTGGGGATGCTTCATATGAGACCGCTTCAGCACTGGCTTCACAGCAGAGTCCCGAGGTGGGCGTGGCAATGCAGGGGATGAGGAGCAAGTCCTGTTAGTGGCGCCCTATTGGCCCACCCGGACCTGGTTCCCAGAACTCATGCTCCTCGTGACAGCCCCTCCTTGGCCGATTCCTCTGAGGAAGGACCTCCTGACTTTGGTCAACCTTTGGCACCTACGTCCAGACCTCTGGAAACTCCATGTCTGGTCCCTGGATGGGACACAGAGGTTCTAGGTGACCCACCCCAAGGGGTAGTTGACACCATCCACGAGATGTGCCTATGCTTAGAAGTGGAACTTGTTCGTCGAGTGGTGTTCTTCTTAACGAGAAGATTCCCGGAGATGCCCAATCCTAGTCGTACTTTCATTCCTGCAGGTTGGGGTTGGGGGTTGGAGCGAAGGCTGTCTCCCTCCACCCTTAAAGTCTATGTGGCTGCTATCGCTGCGAACCATGACCCCATAGAGGGGAGGTCCATTAGTAAGCATGAGCTGATCATCAGGTTCCTCAGGGGGGCCAGAAGGTTGAAACCTCCACGGCCCCCCACTGTACCCTCTTGGGACCTGTCTCTAGTGCTGAAAGCGCTTAATCAGGCCCCATTTGAGCCTTTGCCAGCAGTTGAGCTGAAGTCTTTATCAGTGAAGACTCTGCTCCTGTTCGCACTGGCCTCCATTAAGAGGGTAGGTCGACGAATCGTGCCTTGAGTTTGGGCCAGCAGAGTCCCAGGTAACACTAAAACCGCGGTCCGGCTTTGTGCCCAAGGTTCCCACTACTCCGTTTAGAGACCAGGTGGTGAACCTCCAAGCGCTGCCCTCAGAGGAGGCAGACCCAGCCCTAGCGTTGCTCTGTCCCATCAGAGCTATCAGATGCTACGTTGACCAGACACAAAGCTTCATGGCCTCAGAGCAGCTCTTTGTCTACAGAGCACAGGGTGTGCCCTGCCCCCTTAGGTTAGTAGCCCACTCAACAACGAGTGTGACATTGTCCTGGGCATGTGGCGCCTCACAGGCAGATATTTGTAAACCTAATTTATTAATCTATTAATCGCATCCGAAATAAAAGTTTTTCTTAACATAATATACATGTTTATGCTGTGTTTATTTTATTATGTTTTTATTAAAACACACATGTATATTATATATTTTGAAAGTATTTACATGTAAATGCATTTATATATTTATTTTCTTATATTTGATATTATATCTAAATATA
>JAUMHQ010000033.1:1598631-1609999 GCA_032361165.1 Enteromius paludinosus | reverse complement strand
TTCAAGCTACCTCATAGAAGTGCTCTGTTTGTTAACAGAGTTGTATGTTAAAATAAGTTGAATTAAATAAAAAAAATCATGAACATCCTGTATCTGTTTCTTCGTTCTTCTTTATGCTTTCTTTATGTATTATAGAAGTATCGGATCGGGACTCGGTTTCGGCAGATACTCAAAAAAAAAAGATTCGGACTCGGACACGAGGGCAAAAAAACCTGATCGGGACATCCCTAGTTGTGACTGTCATATTAGCCTCATGGGATAAATCTTCCTCTGTAAGTGATTTTAAAACGTAAGACAGATTTGAAGACTACAATAAGGTTTCATTTCTATACGGTTTTATTTTTGGTAGGCTACTATGAGATGGATAGACTAAACGTTACAGAATTTAGTTGGGCCGCCTTTTATTTTTATGATATATCAAAAAGTGTTTTTTTAAAGTACATTTTACCAGTAATTTCCTTGCTTATAAAACAAAAATTGAAATAGGCAATAAAAATATGCAGTATGAAAATAATTTAAAGGGTTAGTTCACCCAAAAATGAAAATCAGCCTGTCTTTTACTTACATACGAAGCTTGGTGTATGTGACTTTCTTCTTTCAGATTAACTCAATCTGAGTTATGTTAAAAATTGTCCTGGCACTTCTAAACTATCATTGCAGTAGGCAGGTGGTCCCTTTAACAGTCTAAAACAAGTTAAATAAAGTGCACGCAAAGTGTCCCTCACACAGCTCCGGGGGACTGAATGAAGGCCCCCTTTAGCGAATCCATGTGCATTGCATCGCGTGATTATGAGCGTGAAATCAGTGGATTCGTTTAAAAGGAAATTACATAAACATAGGATGCTTTAAAGATAAGTACAAAACGAATTTTCCTTTTTGGACTAAGCCTTTAAGTAATAACTATAACTATAAAGTAAAAAACTAAAGTCGTCCTATATTCGGGGTCAATAATAATAAAAAAATAATCATTATTATCATTAAATTATAGTTTAATATATTCTTCTTTTGAATGTCCCTGTGATACACATACCTCTGTTTGGGAATCACTGCTTGGTTTATATTTGCACACCCACAGAAACCACACACACAGTCAGCTCACACACCGTCATGCCCTTCAACATCTGCACTCCACTTAAACTATTTAGTCTGAGACCTGCATACCAAGTCACAACGCTATAGGCTAGATGTTTATCCAATCAGAGAGAGAAATAAGATTGCGGCAGATTTTTCACACTGCAGTCGCTCTGTTCCACCTGATTCGCAGTTAACCCTCTTTTGAATGATGCTGAGAACATTCTCTCTCACATATCCCATCCCAATTGAATATCTGCCACAAAAATGAGCACAAAGAGAACAGTATTATCTGAACTTCCCCAATTTTACTGTCAGTTTCCTGTCATCCTAATCCACACAGCTCTAGGACACAGAAAATCGTATCCCAGCACGCACAACATTGAATATAAGTATTAAGACAAGAACATCATCTTTCTGTAATGAAATTTATTTGCCAACATATAGGAGAAATGTTTAGTGTTATTATCTATGGATTTAAAACCTCTTATTTGTGACTATTATAAATACTGTGATGAAGTATGATGTACTGTCAAAATACTTTAAAAGACAGTTAGCCATCAACAGGTTATGTACTATTAGCATCTTTCTCTTAAACTAATGAATGCTTGTCAACTGATCATGACATGAGCGTGTATAAATCAATGCAAAACCACTGACAGTTGCTGTATGAATCAAATAGTGAATTGCTCTAAAAAACACATAAAAAAACAACTGCTTATCTTAATTGGTACAATGCATATAGAGCTTAATTACTACTCTGGGTTTGGCAGAAAATGACAAAGACAACTCTGAATTTATTAATGATATATAAAAATCTTGGCCAATACAATAACGCTATAATTAATTCATTTTCTGGCTGATAACTGAAAAATAGGCAATAAAAAAGTGTTTAAAATTGACATAGTGTACAAAATGTACATAGTAAGCTAGTACACCATGAATCCATTTTCTAAACTGTGTTTTTGGCTTGTCCTGAATCACTACGGTACACAATATAAATGTTTATATTCAGGCTTTTTAGACTAGTTTGAGTAGGTACCGCTGCGGAGTAGCCCTGGACCTGCGTGATTCGTCAGAGACATACTCAGAGATAAGTCGTTTCGGCTACAATGTTCTTCCGCAAGACACCCGCAGTTCAGCACCAAAAGTTACGGACTACAGCTTTAAGAAATACAATTACAAATGTTATAAAAAAAATATATACTGTATATAACGTTTTAAATGCTAAAAGTGAATTTCGTCATAAAAACGTAAGACATAAAGTATGAAAAAAAGCACATTCATTTTGATATTTGCTAAAGATTTTACAGTGTTTTTGATGGTGTTTTTAAAGTTTTAAGGTTTAAGGGATCTTAAAAGGACTTGAACATGTCAGTTGTGTTGCTGTCTATGGAAGGTCACAAAGCTCTCATGAATATCTTCATTTGTGTTCTGAAGATGAATGAAGGTCTTAAGGGTTTGGAACAACATGACGATGAGTAATTACTGACAGAATTTTCATTTTGGGGTGAACCTTTCCTTTAAAAGTGCAGTAGATGATAGTATCTTTAATATCTAAACACCTAAATACAAATATATCATCTAAATGAAAAAATACGGGAAATGAGCATGAACATATTTACAATATTTAAAGTATTTAAAGTATATAATAAGTACAACTCAGAAATTCCCTAATATCAGTCAGCTACCGATTTTGTAGCAGTATGCTCAACATTTAAAACACATCTATATATATATAACGAATGCTCAGACTAATGCTTGTCGACTGATCGTGACATAAGCATGCATCCCAAACAAAGCGTGAGTGCTGACAGTTGCTGCACTGAATTGCTGAAGCCACTATAAAGCAATCAATAATCAAATAAATAAGATAAACCGAGACTGGTAAATAATAAACATGGGACCTTTCGTAGAATTATAGATTATAAATACAAGATTTTATCTTCCCTGTGGGCCTAATAGGTTTTTTGGGCATCCCTGATTTTAGAAGCACAGTAAAACAGGGACATTTCCAAGGACAGCTCCAGCCGAGAGAAAGTCCGCCAAACAATAAGTCCGTCCAGTCACCACAGTGTCAAATGCATCATTAATGACAACTCAAATTCAATGTTTTAATAAACCATAAACAAATTTCACGAGCAGACAGGGCTTTGGGGGAAACCACAGCTCTATTTTTTTGATCTTACCTCAGCCTTGAGACTACATAAACGTGTTTCATTCACACTTCCCCTGTCTGCAGGGCTGGATATCTACTAAAATCACCACATACAACCCCAGGTAGAGAGAAAGTGGGGGTGGGGTGGAGGTGTATGCGCTAAAGGGGACATGGAGGCTGCTTGTAGCAATCAAGACTGCAATTACGTTAGCAAGATTCGTACCAAACGCTCCTCCGGTCCAGCAACCCCTCCCCTCTAAACACCCCAAACTCCAGCTTAGCTGTTTTCTCTGTCAGACTGACCTTTTTAAAGGGACCACGTCTGTTTAGGAAAACAACCCAAGGAAGGTTTTATTTGACATTATCAAAAAGCCACAGCTCAGATGCCCTTTGTGTGTACTCGGGATACTCTAAACACAGAGTGTTTCAAGCAGAGCAGTATGTTTCCCCTTAGGAGTGAAAAGAAGGTTTTGTTTTAGACTAGATTTATAAGCTGTTCCGTTTGCGATGCCGCCGCTCTACAATTGGCAGTTTCCTCCCTGCAATGGTCCATTTCGCTATGACCCACACTACCAATGACCCCTAAAGCCACATTCCACTCAAATGAACAAGCAGGTCAGTGCAGTTATCCCACACTTCCATAATCGATGGATGTCTGTGTGTGTGGATCGCACCATCTACATGCTGTTTTATGTAAGGTCAAGCACATTTAAAGGAACAGTTCACCCCAAATTCTGTCATATTTTCTCACCTTCATGTTGTTCAAAACCTGTATGACAGTCAGTAGATTCCAGTGCTGTTCTGGAGCCCGTAGACTAGGAATTCTTTTAATGATGGCAATTATGATATTTTGCTGAGCATATTACTGTCCTGTTTTTTGGCAGGGTTTGGACTGCGTGGACAGCTGACTTGATATTCTTTCTATTGTCTAGTGATTCATTCAACCCAGTCTCACGACATTTTTTACGATATTTTACGAGGGGGCTAATTCGTACAAATTCCCACGACCTCACTCGTACAAATTAATTTTTGCTAAATCGTATATATGAATGACCTACACCTAACCCCGCCCGTAACCCTACCCGTCACTGGGGTTTAGACACATTTTTTATTAATTTGTACGAATTAGAACGATTTTGTCACCTGGATTGTGTTGGATTCGTTTGCAGAATTAATTTGCAAATGTAACATTTTTTTTTCTAACCTCACTTAATGCATGCATAATCTTTTATGTTAAATTGTAAGACACTATAGCGCTGCTACAAATCATATTTAACCAGTAAAAATGTTGTGGTTGTTTCATTCAGGACATGAACGCATTTAACCTGCAGTTACAAATGTAGTTTTAACCCAATTTCGAGAGAAGCGCGGTCGAAATGCAACTCAGCTGTTAGCAATCAGCTAATGATCACTGCCTACATCGTTAGCCAACCAGACTAGCTCAAATTCACGATTCCTTCCCTTCAGTATCTCGCTTTTGCAATCCCTCCACCTCCCCGTCTTCTCCGTTTTCTCCTAATGGGGGGCACGCAAGGTTCGAGCCGGCCTCGAGCCTGGTCCTAGCTAGGGTTATCGTTACTATGGCTCGAGGTTCTCCGAACCCCCCGGTTCGCCCCCGACAGCACGCCAAACCTGCTTTATTTTGCTACCATTATTGAGAAAGCGCAAACTCTTGAAATGTATAAAAAATGTTTTAAAAGCAAAACGTTTAATAGTGATATTTGAAATTATTTTGGGGTTAAAATGGAAAATATAGTTAAAAAATTACCTAGAATTGTCGGTTATAGTTAGTTGGTAGAAAATCACTGTATAAGTGAGTCACTGAATCATTAATTCAACCGATTCGTTTAAATGGCTGATTGATTCAATAACGAAACACTGTCGTGTGCTGCTCAGAGATGCAAAACAGTTCTGCTGTGGCTTTGATTGTAACTATTTTCGTTGACAAAATACAAAAACAGGAACTTCTGAAATGTACGTCAATTAATATTCACTTTTTGTTTATTTGACTGTTTTATAAAATCAGTATCACATTTGCAATTGTACTAATATTTGGAGAAAACCTGTAATCTGTGATATTGATTAAATAAGATGATATAAATCTAAAAAGCCATTAAAATCATACGACGGCATATTTAAACCCTTATCTTTAGTTTTTGGGAAATTCTAAATGTATTTTAATAGACTAGTGCAATCGTGAACTGTGAAATGTGTAGTCTAATGTATGCCTGCACTGTGTTTTTGTTTTGTTTTTGCGATATACATAATAATATTACCGTGCATATTGTTTAAACAACAATTACGATGCAACACAGTCTCACAACCAATTCGTACGAGATGCCAAATTCATGCCAAATCATATGACCTCACTGGTACGATTTTGTACGATTTGTCAAAACCCCAGTAATGGGTAGGTTTAGGGGCAGGATTAGGTTTAGGTCATTCGTACAAATTCATACGAACTGGCAACTCTGGCAAAAATCGTACGGATTCGTACTGTACGAGTGAGCTTGTATTTGTACGAATTAGCCAGCTCACAAAATATGTACGAATTGACAGGAGGTTGGCTTGTTAAGATGCTATGGTAGACAATATATTGCACATGCAATAAAATGAAACAATTTTGGATATACATGAACTAAAACACAAAGAAAGGTCTATATCACAGAAAGATCTTCTTTTGCGTTGCACTGAAAAAATAAACCTCATGTATATTTAAAGTCATGGAAATTGTAATTTTTGGGTAAACTATCCTCTTTATCTGACATTGCAACCATTTCAGTGGTAGCCTTTTTTTTTAACTGACCCAGCCAGAAAGCCCACTTACAACATGCCTAGCACTGTTCGTTCCTATATACCAAAATCTTAACATCACCGATAGCAAGTGTGGATATTATATAGTACTGTTGCAGGTTAGCATCTGTTCATCTGCGAAATATATGTTCCCCAAAGGTGAAATAAACACGCTTTTGGTTTAATTCATACGATCCCTACAGGAATCTGATTTATGATGCAATAACGTCTCGCAGGTCTTGACTTCCACCTCCTCTAGTCGGACACATAAACAGCCTGGTGTACGTGAGGGGGGCGAGGAATAAGTAAAACTCGGCTGGCTTCTGATTCTATGTAAACCATGAACTGCAGGAAAACAGATCCCGCTTTCCGCTTCACGCATCACTGCCGCTGACAGCTTCACTTGCAGTGCGCTTGACTTCATCTCCCACAATGCCTTTGGGACAGAAAAGATGGATTAGGTTTCCCTGTCTGCCCGGTCCCTCTCCTTTAGACCAGAACCTTAAAGATTATGACAAAAAAATGCGACGAATAAATAAGACGAAGCAGCAACCGTTCCTTAATAGAGAAACTAGTAGAAAGGTGAGTTAAGGCGAAGATGCATCTTGATTTCACACCATTTTAAAGGCAAGCATCCTTCAGTACTTGACTGTTTCATCAATACTAATGGCCTAACCCATCCTCTGGTCACATGAAGAAAACTAACCTTTCTAAGGGTTAAACTGCTACCTGTCACTATGTAAGAGATATGGATATTTTCCGCTGATTTTATTGTAAAGGTGACCGGGGAGTAATGTAACATTATCAGTTCATCTAAAAACATGCTGTGAAATTAAATGTGACCAACTTATATTTTGCTCTAACGCAAAATTCTGTTGATTCCTATTGAAACTAATCAACACTGTTATTGAACAGTTTTGAATTGGGCTGAATAACAACACTGTTGCCTTCCCTAAACCTGTTTTTATGTTTTCATGACTGAACTTTACACAATATCAAGAGTCAACAGACTTGAGCTGAAACATATAATTTTACAGAAGCTGATTTGAAACCATCTGTATTGCACAAAGCGCTACAAGGTGTATTGACCTTTGAAATGACAGTATTTCTCCCATGAAAATTCGCTGAACAACAATAAATGTGACCGCACCTTTAGCACAGAGCTGAAATCCCACGACTTTAGTAGGGGAAAAGTCACTGTGTAAATAGGAATTAAAAGACAAAAGAAAAAATGTGATGCAAGAAAGTATAATTTCATGGATGTTAAATGTCATTCACACAAGCTTCTCATCTGCATGCTAAAAATCCACGTTAAATAGGAATCCGATCTTTTGTTACCTAGTTGCAAGCGCTTGATAAAACACATTCGATTTCTCTCCTGAGACCACCGTGTTCGATATTTATAGAGTGGATGAATGAGATTTTTTATGATATTGAAGCACAACTACACAGATCGAGACAAGAGAGAGTGTCGGCGTCATTCAAGCACTCAAACCCGCAATGTGACTAATGCTGGGTGGCAAATGAATAAACTAACACTTGTTAGTGACATTTATGATATTCGTCATCACAAGCATTAATGGAGAGTGGCGAAAGAGATAGAAAGCATTTGTGCCATGCCGTCTCTTCTGGAAGCAACGGTAATCACATCAATGAAGCCTGAGGTGTACACCGGTAACATTAAGAACTGCGGTTTACTCCAGTGACCTCACATCCTGTTGATGTCATACTCACTGCTGGCATTTCAAAAAAACAAAACAAACAAAACACACAATTGCGAAAAAGTTGCTATGTGGTTTCTAGAGACATTTTTACATAAATGTATCCGTTACACTGAATAACAATGGTTACTTTTAGTTATTTGACACATTAAAGTAGACACTTCACTTGCATTTATGTATATAAAATCACTTAATTTGATGCAGACACCAAAATGGGATTCGTCTTTGACCCATATAGATACATTTTCTGCATATAACTGTATCAACCTAAAATATAATTCATATTTTCAGTTGTTCATCGCTGCCAGGTACTCTACTAAAGGAGACACTGTCTTTCCCATAATTCAGTCGTTTTTGTGATAGCAGACACCAGTAAAAAATAATACTTGGGGAACAGTGTGTGCTTGTTCTGCACAATGAAGCTCTTCCTCTGTTCTTCCAGATCCAGACATCAGTAAATCACCGGCACGCTGATGCTTATCTAAGCAATCAGACGATACATATTCATATCCTCTCACGGCGGTGACATAACACGGGCAAAAGGGCCCGAGATGATAGCAAAAGTTGGCATTTACATTTCACAGCTGATTCCTAAAAGTCATTTCCTGTCTCTCTGAGACGTGTCGTCTCTCTGTCTCTTTTTCTTGATGCAGACGCCGTTCCCTCAGTTCTTGTACAACAATTCTCCTGCTCTCCTCTACGGCTGAATGCCAGGGTGTGCCTTGCAGGGAAAAGCTGGCCCATTTCTCTCTCTCTCTTCTCCTCTTCTTCTATCCCTCGCTCTGGTCTGCACCGTAGTTGACGCCTCTCTTGTTCCTTCTGTTGCCTGTCTTGTGTCTCTATCCTTTACTCCTATCCTTTTGTTGTAGCTCTCTGTATCCTTTGTGACTCCATTTTTCATCTGCTGTCTTTGTGTTCTTTCTGTCTTTTCTTTTGTGCCTGCTCTCCCTGACTGCTCCTTCTCCTCCTCCTCCTCCTCTCTCTTTCTCGCTCTCACTCTCTTATGTTCTCATTCACATGTGCTTCCTCAGAGAATTTTTTCTCTTTATATATTTATTTATTTACTCATTCAGACAGCCTTAAACTGTGTGCTGAGCTTAAGAGAGAGAGAGAAAAAGCAGTCAACAAAAAGCTTCCACCTCGTCTGGCCTCTATTTATACCTGAAGTCCATTTACAGACACAAAGCACAATATCTGTGAGCGGCACCTAAACCAGATGCAGGATTATTTTTGCCATTGAATGAAAGGAGCGAGAGAGAAAAGACTAGAGCAGATGCTGTTATAAAGAAAAAGAAAACATTCCCCCGGGAAATATTACTTTTTTTAAGAACAGGTAAAAGTAGGATATCTGATATATTTAAAAAAAAAAATGGACATGCATTAAATATGAAAAATAAATGGTCAAAATTAGATAAGTAGATATGAATTACATTTGAAATTGAATAATATCAATTACTTTTTTATAAATAGTTTTTTATGAATATAAATATAAATATTATTTTTGTTTGTTTTGCTTTATTTAAAAAAGAAATAAAATGTCTGGCCTTTAATAATGTTATAATAATTCCCCCTGTCTTTTTAAGAAAGAAAAAAATGCAAAATGCATAATAAAGTCTCAAGTGAGTGCCACATAGATTTGGATGAAGCATCACCCAATAGCTAGTTTAGGTGCTTCATAAAAATATTTGATTTAATTTGACATTTACACTTAATTTATTTATTAATTTTCAGAGTCATCCTACAATATAACAAATAAAATTTTACAAGTACAATTGTTTCACGCAATAAAGTTTTATGTGTAATAATTACAAAAAGATTGACCTCTTAAAATGCTATAATATAGAGCAATGTAGATCATATTGCTGGATGTCAACAATATGTGTCATTTACAAACATCAAAAATATCATGGCTTCCAGTTAAATCATGAACTAAAATGCTGTCATTTACTATTTATTACGAACCATTTAATTATCAAAATAACATAAAATGGCATTACATTACTAATGCATGAGCTAATTAATATTCATAAGCCAATCTTTTGTCATTCCATGCAATCTTTTAAAACAAACTGAAGCCCATGACGACCTTAAAAAGGGGAAGTTGCAGTGTCTGTAAAGTCACACGAGGGATGTAAAAGAGCTCCATACAATGTGTATTGGTGAGTAAATACGAGAAATGGTCTCAGGGTGCCCTGCACGCCTTAGGGATGTTATTAATTCAGCCCACTCTTAAATTAAATCAGCACAAAAGAGAGGAGGAGCGGGATGTTAGTCTGCATTGCTCTGGGATTTGGGTCCAGACACACATAAACACACGCACACAGACTCCTCTGTCCGAAGACAGGGTTTTTATTTTTTTTTATTGGTTTTTACAATACAAACTGTCAGACCCACTCACTCTCAGAGGTGCAGCTCCTCCTCAACACTTTCTAAGAGTACAGTGAGAGAAACATCTCCAAATCCAAACTACACTACTAAACTAGCTTCTAAAATAGCCTTAAACATGTCATGATAGGAGAAATTCTAATTTCCTTGATCTTTTGGCATATATGAGGTACCATTAAAACATCCTGTCAGTTTCATAGCTTAAAACATCTATCCTCATTACAAGCAAAGCATTTATTTTGATCAAGTACCAAAAATAGCCTGTTTGGAGAGCAAGACTTTGACAAGACACAGGCCACTTAACGGCTTAAACAGCTAGTCCGCATCTTTTTATATGTATTAGAAGGATCCCAGCATGTGGACAGTTTATTTTTAACGGCATCCCGGATTCTGTCAGAGACTTGTCAGAGCACAAAGTAACATATGCTGAGAGTTTCCTATGCAATGATGTTCGCCAATCATAACAGTGGCTGATCCCTGACAAGCCACAAAAGAAAACATAATAATCATTTTCCACCTCAATTGCTATATTATATTCCTCAGCAACCAGGTGATAAAATACCTGTTTCTGAAGTCAACAGTTGTTTGTAGAGGGACATACACACATAACGTCATCTCTCTCTCTCTTTAAAATGGTTTATAATTAATACAAATAAGTGCTATAACATATTCAAAACAAAGTGATCTTACCTCGCTATGTCATCTCTGTGTCTGATTTGCAACAGTCAGACTGCGAGTCATAACCTGGCAAAATAACCGCCATTTTTCCTCTTCCAGTCACATATTGTGCTGCAAACATCACTAACAGCATTAACTTGTCGATGCTTGCAAATGACCATGGTATAAGTGGTATAATGCATGGCTAGCTGTGCAAATGTAATGCACTTTGTGGAGGTAATTTGTTGGTGTCTACTCATTTCCAGTTTTATGTGTTGATTACTTCACCCCAAAATGAAACTTTCATCATTTACTAAACTAACTTCTTTCTTCTTTTTAACATGGGTACACAGTTGATGTGGAAAAATTACTACGGAAATCAACGGAGACCAGCAACTGTTTGGTTCTTTTGTGTTCAGCAGTAAAAAGAAATTCAAGGCGAGTAAACAACGACATAATCTGTTTATTTAAACTGCCCCTTTAAAGGGATAGTTCACCCAAAAATTAAAAATTGATGTTTATTTACTTACCCCCAGGGCATCCATGATGTAGGTGACTTTGTTTCCTCAGCAGAACACAAACG
>JAUMHQ010000033.1:1561294-1579292 GCA_032361165.1 Enteromius paludinosus | reverse complement strand
AAATTAATTAACTAAACATAATAATCACTTATTAATCATTTGTGAATGTTTTGTAGATGAACATTTCATCATTAACTTATCACTTATAAATAGCATCCGCTATTCTAAAGTGTTACCCACACGACCAGTCAAAAATTTGGAAACAGTAAAATATTTAATATTATTTTTAATTATTTATAATGTTGAATATATTTAAAGATGTTTCTTATGTTCATCAAGGCTGCATTTATTTGATCCACAATACAGAAAATTATATTATGAAAAATTATTGCAATGCAAAATAACAATTTTCTATTTTAATATACAGTCAAATCTAATTTATTCTTGTCATGCACAGCTGGATTTTCAGCATCATTACTCCAGTCTTCACTGTCACATGATCCTTCAGAAATCATTCTAAAATGCTGATTTATATGGAACAAAAATGCTTCCTAAAGTATTTGAAATAAAAAGCTTGCTGAATTCCACAAATAAAAAAAATAAAAAAATTAGAATCAACAGTGCTTGCTTGCATTTTAATGCATTGTTTTTTCATGGCTTTTCATTTGTTAATTTATTACATAACTAATGAGGATTTACGTGAATAATCACTAATTATGCATGCATTTGACAGTTTAGGGCGCACAGGTTACACGATTTTTCGATTTACACGTAACAGTTGGCTTTGACGGAGGATTGAAACACAGATAGATAAAGAGACACTCAAAGCCACGAGCACCACCCACTGGTGAAGACGTCTAACAGCAGATAGCTTCTTGAAACGGTAATCTACTGCTTTTCCTACAGTTCCCGGATGTGTCCCGCTCTGTCAAATTTGAACCACAGAATTTTCGGAAGCGAATTTGTAAAGTAAAATAAAATTAACCGAAAGTTGCCTGACGGATATTATAGCTGGGATTATTAAACAAACTAAATATTTTGATATTTGGATATAATATTGATTACTGAATTTTAACAATGTTTGTGAAGTGTTTCTGTTTGAAATATTCACTACATAAATATACAAACATGTTCAAATGCAGCACATAAAAATACGAATGACAGAATTGAAAACTTTTATTCAGCTAGGATGTGTTAAAGTGAAGGCATCAATTTATACTGTTTGAAAAGATTTATATTTTTAATAATTGCTGTTACTTAAAACTTTTTATTCATCAAATAATCCTGACCAAAAGTATTGCATTTTCTCTAAAAATATAACAGTTTAGGCTGGAGTAATGATTGATGGAAACTAGGGTTGGGTCGATAGACGATGCCATCGTCCATCGCCGATGGCCGATAGACATCACAATGCTGAGCAGGCATGTGATCCTCCGCCACACCACCGCAGCAGAATCAGCTTGCGAAAAACACACTTCATCTATGGCGGGATAATAAGCGAGCGCACCACTGATGCTGGCGAGCGCGGTAAATAATTTCTGCGAGAGGAAAACAGATGTACATGCGAAGAAACGGGGCCCGCAAGCTCATTTCAAACCCTCGCGCGCTTGATGTGTCTTCTCTCACCTGCTCACGCGAACACTGTTTTTGGCATTTTTGTCAGTCGTGAGGCGGTGCTTGGTGTTTTAGTTACAACTAAACAACCCATCGTACGATGCCAAATTGGTCGACACCGCCCAACCCAAATGGAAAACCCTTTATACCTTTATATCTCATTTGCCTCTGTAAGTTTCAACATATCTCCCAGGCATCAAAAAGTTTCAAACCACCCAATGAAGACAAAAGGAGAATTTCCTATTTTGACACAGGTTTAAATTATTGACAAATCTTGGTCAATACACATATTATTCTGTCAATAAAAGGAGAACTGGAGCAGCGAGTAAGAAGCATGACTCTCCATCAAACAACTTGAGATCACTGGAGATTTTCACCCCCTCTTCACTCTCACTGCAGATGGCCGCAGGACACAACTATTGATTCAGGAATTACACTGAGACTTATGCAAACATTAGACCCACGCATTAATGAGCAAGCTGGAGGAAAGACAGACAGAGAGTTACCATGTTGAAATACTATATGCATGATAGAGAAAGAGCGAGACAGAGGGAGGAACAGCGGTACGGGATGTATTCTGTTCGCAGAGGGATCCAATCTGGAGAAACAGTCCCCGCAAGCCCCTGGCTATTTTCATCACCGCTTGGCTTGTGTGGTTTCTCTCTGTTTTTTTCTTTTCAGTTAGCCAAATCCCTCAGTAGAAAAAGCCTTCTGAGAAAATGATGGGGACAGAGGGACATCGTGGCTTTAAACACACACATGGACACAGTCCTATCTGTTTGGCACATAATCTTCTCTGTTGACAGACCAAACAAAGCAAAGAGACTCTTGCGGTGTTCAGAGAGGCCTGATTGAAAGCTTCATACATTTTAAAACCAGATGGAGCAGAACAAAGGCGCTGCTGAAGATATTATTTTGCACACTGTTTCCATACACTTTTACAGCTCCTCCCATTATACCCTCTAACAATCTGTTCAGAGCATTGTGTCTCTGATCTGAACCAACCAATGAAAGAGTACAATAAATGGAAGAGCATATACTTGCACACTAAACATGAAGTGCATTGTCTCTGCACCACTAACGGCACCAAACAGAACTGCACGTAATAAGCAAAAAGGGCGACTCAAGGGCACTTAGAGGCTGTCAAGGGGGTCTGAAAATAGTTTGACAAGTAGTCTTAACCCAAACACATGCCATTGGTTGAGCCAGAGTCAGCCAGCTTGTTCTGGAGTGCAGTGGTGCAGATATTATAATTTTAAACAACATCAAGGTCAATGAAAACAAAGCCAGAATGAGTCTACAGGGCTCCGGACTAAAAAAATAAAAATGACTAAGGAGCCTCAGGCTTCTAAAATGACAAACTGAAAAGTCAAATGACAGTTTTAGTTTCCAACAGTGAAACCTATACCCATGTAATTCTAACCTAAAACTCACATATAAATTACAGTTTTGTCATTATTTACTCACCGTCGTGTCATACCAATACCATGACATCATTTACTGTTAATCTGTGAAATTTTGTGAGCAAAATCCTGTCATTTCAATATGAGTTCAGACTTGTTCTCAAGTTGGTTATGCGCTGATCAACAGAAACGTGACTTGTGTGTGACTGGCTGCAAATAGGAGTCAATCCCATAGACTCCCCATGTTAAAATGCCCAACTTTACAGCAGAAAGAAACATCTTTACAGCCGCAGCTCATCAGAGAATAACGGCTCTGCGGAGTGAATGCAGCTCAATGTAAGATCATTCACCTGATGGAATTGATGGAATGGAATGTTCTGCCTCTTTACATTTATTTATTAATTGTAATAGCATGTATTAGACATAGGATCGAAACAACTTGTTGAAATTTTGGATTTTTGGAAGCCCCCTAATGAGCACTGTATATGATATATTTTTATTTTATTTATTTATTACACATAAACACGTTTTCGGTTTTTCAAAGTTTTAGTTACCTGGCCTTAAATTTGGGTAATTGGGTAAATTAAGATATTATGCTGTGCAAAAAAATTAAATAAAAAATAAGAAGTTTATATTGGAAATTTGAACAAATTTTACATATTTAATTTTTGATGTTTCAGATTCTTTCAGTAGGTAAATTTTTTTGTCCATCTCCATTCCTAGTTTTCAAATTAAAGAATGAATTTAATTAAACAACTAAGTCAGGAGCAAGTTCAAATCTGTTTTAAGTCTCTTTGGTAGTTATTTACTGTGCATTTCCATATCATGGATCATGATTAAAATCTCCACAATCTCCACAAGTAATAGTCATGTGCAGGTGGTTAGGTGATAAAACAGATATAAATGAGCTTTTCATCCGTGAACATGATTTGTGAACGTCATTGTGTCATCGAACTTCACCTTTAAAAATCCAACCTCTAGTGGCGTAAACTTACATATTGTGCCTTTAATAAGCAGTAAGGGTGTAAGGATTTTTAAATCAAAATCGATCGAAGTTCATGCTCAATTTTCGATTATCAAATCAAAAAAATTTAATCGTCGATGGTGCCACGCCCCCATGTAACGTCAGCATGGCTTGCTAAGCGAAAAAAAAACACACGCTTGTTGAAGTGCTGCGAGTCAACCAAACAGCTACAACAAACTACTCTCCCTTCATCATTTGGAATAAAACTTGCAAGGAACTCAACACGTGCAAAGGCAATTACAAGCGCGTATTTATACAAAGGAGTATTTATAGCCACGGACATGCGACCTGGTAGTGGTAGAAAACTCTGCGCTACGAAATCCCAAGTAGAACACATCTCACAGCTACGATGATACCCTCCATGTACAATAATATGAAGGAGAAAGTTATTGAAGGTCTTAGCAGTGCACATTTAGTAGCCTTGGCTCCAGAACAACACAGAGAAATTTTAAATCGAGAATCGAATCGAACCGTGACTTTAGAATCGAAAATGTAATCGAATTGAGGATTTGGAGGATCGTGACACCCTTAATAAGCAGCAAATTAGGAATTTACTGAGGGAAAAGTGTTCCCTATTTTGAAGAGTTACCAAATATTTTTGTCACAAAAAGCATTCTTCTATGTACATAAAATTGTGAAGTGAAACCCTGATGTCAAATTAACAATTTTAACGATGTCCTTACAATCTTTCTGGAACTTGAAGTGGTACAGTAGTTGCATTGCTGTCTTTGCAGGGTCAGAAATATTTTAGATTTCATCACAAATATCTTCATTTGTGTTGAGAAGATGAACAAAATCTTTGGGACGACATGAGGGAGAGTAACTAATGAAAGAATTATCATATTTGGGTGAACTGTCCCTTTAAAAAGAACCAATTAAGAGTCATTTGTTCCCATTTTTTGTTACATTTGTGACTATGTTACACCAAGCCCTACTCTAGTAGCACAATATGTCATATATTTGAGCTATAAGCAGCATAAGACTCTGGGAAAAGAATAACTGAAACTGGAAGAATAACAAACGTACAAATCACAAATGTTTCACTTGCTGACCTCTTTACAAACTGTTTAAAAACACCAATAACAATTCCTCCAGCTGCCATGCTCATATTATAAAGCGGCGTTCACTCATGTGGCGCTGCGAGTAAATAGGTTGAGCGTTGCTCTGTGGAGAAGGGCATATGCCCATGTGGCGATGCTATCATGCACACTGATACGACGGTAGGAAACAAACTTGTCTAGGCTATGACTGAATTACACAAAAAGTGGCTTGTATCAGCACTCTGCTGCTGAGTTGACATACCCTCTGCCGAGAAGCTGAAAGCATGCCCGCTTTCACGACTGTCCTAGAGGTCACACAAATCCCTACTATGCAAAATTTGCCCTCACTCTCCCCAAAAATGCACATTTGTCATTCCTCGCTTAATTTAACGATTGACTGTGTAAAATAACACTGCAGAACCGAGAAGACGGAGGGAAAGAAAAAAGCGGCTGAAAGCAGAAAGATCATTGGAAGCAAATAATCTGTCCTCTACTCATCCTCCCGTAGCAGCGATGGCTCCCCAGCGAGGAATAAAAGCCATCATGTGCAACACACTGCAAACAGAGCTGCAGACAGCCACAGAGGAAGGAAGGAAAGCCTGAGACACATCAAACCGCTGGTAGTCTGACTACTACACAAGCAGGGCTGCTGCTGCTCTGCAGTGATTTACACTGCGCTCAAAATGGCGAGTGACGGACCGGGCGATTAATCTGTTTAACTGAAACCGATTGTTCATACACAGTAATAGGACAGGAACTTATCAGGCTGGCTCGAATTACCACGACGACGGCGTGTGCATTTAATCTGCTGAGAAGGTTAAATGGGCTATATAAATTTCAGACAAATTCATCATTATCGCTCAAGGGGCCGACTCTATCATCAGGGACGGGTCTCAGAGTGTGGAGAACACAGCATGTTATGCCACCGGGTGAGGAGTGCGAGAATTTGTGCAGTAGTGATGAAGTGTTGACTGGGAAGAATAGCGCATCTGATAATACAAAGGTCAAAATAAGGAAAACAAAGATCGTATGGGAGCAGGAAACAGAAAGTTGTGGGCAGGGCATGGGAAGGATTGTCCTTTTTGTTTAAAACAGCCACAATATTTTAGTCACAGCTATAAAACATGATTTACTACTTGGTGCTCAACAGGGCTTAACAGTAACGATTTTTTCCCAGTTGGTTCAGTAGGTTTTCGCTGGCATGTAATATTTAAGAATTATTTTATTTATTTACCATAATAAACATATCTTTTTATATTTTTTTTCTAGAAACATTTATTTTTCTTTTTGTCTTTTTTATAAGATTTTTGTTGTCAAAAACAACCAAAGAAAAAAAACTGAATAGAAATGTACCAGAAAATTTCCAATATATCTCTATATTTTCTAGAAATAATGTTTTCATGAACTTGAAAATACAAATAAATGTATAAGAATAAATGAAAAATTCACAGCATAAACTCTAACTTAATAAATACATTTAACTGGAAAACAGTGCAAAACATCTCTCACTGGCATTCATTCTCTCTAGAGAGCATTTAATTCGACCAGGACTGTGTAGTGCAATATGAGTCATCAAAATATTCCTCCATTTTCCTGGAAGAGAGTGACTGTACATTTTAAACGTGTGTATCTGCTTCAACCAGTTAAACTCCAGGCGGCTTTAAAAGTAACAGAAAAGCTGCAAAAATCCAATTTTTATTGCATGGGGTTTATGATGCTGTCTCTGCTAGAAGTTAGAAAATACATTTCTTGTGTAGCATATTTTCAAACTTTCTGCAATACACAATTGCCTGGGAAGCACAGGTCCTCGTATCACTCCCTATCAGAGCAGAGTAGATAACAAGAAAATGAGGAACATTGTATGGTGTGGTTAGAGCTGAGCACTGAACATTACGTGACAAAAATAGCAATTGAACTGGGCACAAGGAGGAAGAACCGGAAGTCACTACTACTAAATCACTATTACCTTCTGACCCAACGTCAAAAACCACTAAGCATGATGGAAATCGGCAAAAAGGCATTCTTGAAAAATATGGTGTACCTTTATGCAACATTAACGTGGATCTGGCTTGATGGACAATCACCATTCTGGCCCACAGGCACCAGAAGGGGTTTACAAACCAACTATGGCAGACTTAGACTGTATTACTGCAAAATCTGAACACAAACACAATTTATGCAATGCCAGCACATATGTCAGCAGAAACACACACAAATACATTCAAACATTCACACACATGAACACACAGTGAGAATGCCCTGCTCAGGGCATTGGGGGAAGGGTGTATACGTGAATATATCGTACACTACATGCACTTAGCCTGTATTTGTGCCAGCTGAGAGCCGGAGGACAGATTTCACAAAGAGACACCCGTGCTGACTGGATGGGGGCCAGGCAATCCCTATCACAATGCATGGAGGGCCAGCTTCTTTTCAATTTACATTGCAGCTATGATTATCATTAACGGTTTGCTATTTAAATAGGACTTCATCCAAACCAACTCTACGTCTACCAACAATATCACCTACTGTCATTTCTCTATGTTTCTAACTAAAACAGCATTAACGTAAATATCCAGTATGCAGCTTTAGGTTGCACTCACAGGCATTGGTCACAGCGAAACTGTTGGCAGTCTCAATGTTGTCCACGTGGGGTACCAGGTTAAAGGGGGCCTCAGATGCATTAGGGCTTGTGTTGTGAAGAAAAATGGCCAACCGAAAGGCAGTGTACTCCTGATCTGTGTTCCTGATGAACAGCCCGCCTGCAGGAGAGAGAGAGGGAGTGTAGCAAGAAAGAAAGAAGAGAGGAGGAGAAGTGAAAGAGAGGGGGAATAACACATTGCACCAAAAATGTCATTTAGAAAACTGGCTATTTGCTTAAGAAGAAAAAGGAAAAAAACAACACATGGTTCAAGGATAGTGAAATTTAAGTAACATGCCACATCAGATGAGTCAAGTGCACACTTGCACACTTGAGTGAGCTTTCACAGGCGAATAACCCCATTATGCACAAACATGTCATCTCTCTGGAAGATTCAAATAAAGATTAAAGATAAAGATTGTAAAAAATAATAATTACTTAACCTAATAATTAGATAGCCATACATGATTAAAAAAAAATTTGGTTTGGATTATGTTTTTCCATATGTCCATTTTTACTGTAGAATAGGCTACTGTATGTATGCGTGTTGTTTTTTTGCTGAAAAAGCAATGTAGAGAATGAATTGCCATTATTATTCACAGTGAAAATCCATACTACATTCACCAAGAAAATGCACGCGGTGTACTTAAAAGTATTTCCAAAATTAGGTCTTCAGCGCTACAACGACTAATCGATAGCGAAAATACTTGTCAAATTTCATTATTGATCTGTGTCTGCTTGTCGTGCACGGAGAAACTCTATTAGCGCAGTCACATAAAAAAAATGCATTTTAATGGAAAAATGCATTTACAAATAACCAATGCATAAAGCCACAGAGCAAGCAAACTTTCCCCACTTTATATTAAACGACTCCAAGAGGCTCATGAACACAGGTTGATTGGACAGGTGCTTAGGCAGATGTGCGTGTTGTAATTTAAGAGTTGTTTTTCCCAGTGCAAAACATGCATTTTCTGGTTAAATTATTCTCTATAGATGTCTGTCTGAATATATAGCACATATTTCTGGACGCTGAGACCCGAGAGCAAGCAACATTCATTTAAATGTGTGTGCAGGGACTGTGCCGAAATGCTTAATTCATAATTAGCCTATTGTTTATATTTTAAACTTTTTTTATAATGTGTAACATTACACAGCATTTAGTGTATAAAGGAGAAAATGGGTCTGGATATCAAAAATGAAAAACAAAAACTTATTATTTATTTATACATATTTTTAGCCATAAAAAGGTCAACTATGACATATATATATATATATATATATATATAGGCTATATAGACACACACACATATTTATAGTACTGTCAAACTATTAAATGTGATTAATCGCATAACTAAATATACAAGTTTTTGTTTGTTGTCTGTACTGTGTATATTTATTATGTATAAATACAAACTCATGCATGTAGATATTTAAGAAAAATAAGTTATATTTATATATTAAATAAGTAATACAATAATATAAATGTATAAATATGTATTTTAAAAAATATATACTGTATTTTTATATAGGCCTACTCATTATAGATAAATATAGTATGTATACATATATTATGTAAACAAGTACTTTTTTGTTTTGACAGCACTAATATAGTCTATGCATGCTAATACCATTTTCCTCCACGTTCCACAGTGGGTTTCTCTCACTAGTGGGCGGGGAGCGTGAAATGGAAAACCCGGAGTGCAGCTGGAGCTGAATGATTACAGAATGCTCAGAGCAAGGAACTATCTATCGCTCCATTCCAGTTCCTCTCTGGCTTTCAATCCGCACGTTGCTTGGTGACACAAAAAGCTTGACACTTTAGCTACCTTAAAACTATTTTCGTTGAATACATTGATAGAGGAAGCTTACTAACTGGCTATTTTCTGTCAGAGTTACTCAGTATTCATTCAACTGTTTCAATAATCAGTCAACGATAATGCCTAATATACAAAATGTAAAAGGCAACAAAACACCTCCCTCAATGCCTGAAACGTCACTATACTGAATTTCACACAAGCACAGCTGACAGTTTTTTATATTAAATTTGATGTATTTTTACAGTGTGATTATGGCTTTCTATTTCACAGATAACTGCTCTTCTCGGTCAAACAATAACCAGATTAGGAATCTCACAGGCACCAGGAGTCTCAGGACCTATGACATAGGGCTTGATGCAGTATTGGAATAAATTAAACCACTTTCCATTGACAAGGTGGTGAACTGATATTTAAGTCGCTCTGTGATTATACATCCAAATTATTTTCATTTAATCAAGCATTCGTTTCTAAATGGATAAACTTTAACTGCGTTTGTGCCCTTGTTCAGGATGATCCACCTTCAGAACAACATCCCGTTTGAGCTCGCCACGGAGAGCACTGCAGTGGTGCCATAACCAAAACGTGGCACAATGATCTAGCCGACAGCTAAAAACAAACAAACAAACAAAAAGTACCCCAAAAACTATTTCCTCCCAAAATGCCCCTTTGCTGTCACACAACAAAACCTCCTCCCAACCGCATTATTTGCGCACTGACATTCGCAGTTGACCCCAATGCAGGCGCTCTTATTTTTGTCATTCAATTGACACAGTTTAACGCACTTAACGCGCAGCTCGTGTTTTCGAGATGAACTGCCGTAGCTACTTACCGATTTGAACGCTGCTCGGAAAAGCACCCATAGTAAGTCCCCAAACGCAAGAGAATAGCAGTAAAAGCTGATTACAAGAAATCCTCATTTTGCTAGTTCAAATTTGTGAGAGACATTGAGGATGACGTCAGTTGGGTAAAGGACAGAAAGGAGAAACGTTGTTAGAAATCCATTCTTGCCGGGTTTTTCCCCTGCAGTGGCACGAACCCTGGTGCGACTCCGTCCGGCGGTAGACGGTCCACATGCAAGATGGGGGGAGCGCGACAGCGGTGGGCAGTGTCTACATATACAAACACACTCATCACACATGCGCCTTCTCTACACCATCACACACACACACACACACACACATTCTCGCGGGGGTTCGTGCGTTCATTCTCTTTCAGTGCCGTATTCCGAGACAGCATAGTCGACTTCTCGTCCTCACGCGCGAAAGCTCCAACCTTTCTGTCCCGATGAAACAAAAGCTAAGTTACACTAGTTAGAATACAGGTTGATGCATGGTGTTTTTTGTAATGCATGTGCGTTATTTTGGATTTTCAAATGCACAAATGAGTGACACTAATAGTATGCATGTGTTATGCCAATTTAAACCACAAATACCATTATTTAAACCTACTGCCAATGAGCTAATTCACATTGAGCCTCGTGAGGTGAGAGTAATTTATGGAACAAAAACAATTCTGGGTTAAGAAAGTATAATTTGACATTTATTCAGGCTAATTGGAGATAATGTTGATGGATGTTAAATGTCAGAACTGGCGTGATCTGAATCGTAGGTTTGGTTTTATAAATGTGACCCTGGAACAAGAAACCAGACAATTTTGTATAATTTTGATTTATTATAAAATTAATTTATACTTGGAAGCTGAATGTGGAAAATGGTTCCAAGTATAAAATGTGTAATCTGAGGGTGCAAAAAAAAAAAAATAAAAATGTTTAAATATTAAGAAAATCATTTTTAAAGTTGCCCAAATTAAGTTCTTAGCAATGGTTTTGGTATATTTATGGTAGGACATTTGCAATTTATCTCCATGGAGCACGATCTTTTGGCATAAAATAAAAATCAGTCATTTTTAACCCACTCCATGTATTGTTGGCTATTGCTACAAATATTCCCATGCCAATAATGACTGATTTTGTAGTCCAGGGTCACATACAACATCCACAAATCATGGCTGAGGGAGGGTTGTGACACACTCCTGTGTCTTTTTTTAACATATTATATCAAAGTTTTAGACACATGGCTCAGAAATACTGAATTTAGACACTAAATGTTACTGGACAGAAAGCAAATAGCAGACATGAGTCTTTGAAATAGATTAAAGACATTTAACACATTTTGCTGACATTTAATGAATGACCAGTGACTTTTCATTTTCTGGTCTTTAACTCCCTATTCTCTTTAGTCCCATAAATCATAAATCATACTGTTCATCACAATCTCCATTTCTCTATTTTCAGTCTTACTGCTTCAGTAAAACCTCTAGTGTTTAAGGAATGCTGTCTATGAAAAATGAGCAGAGGTTAAGTGACACTTGGTTGGTACAGATGTATTGATCGTACTGTTGTCAACAAGGGACACTTTTTAAAATAAAGTTTCCAATTAGAATGCCACACTTTGTTAAGCTCCAAAGTTTTCAAAATTCACTGGTGTTTTACTGAACTTGTAATAAAACATTTTTCAGTTTAAGGAACTATATAGTTCCATGAAAAAGTTTTTAATGGTAAATATGGTTGTAAAGCAAGTAACCATTTTTAAGAGAGTACTTCATGTCTACTGAGACTGTATTCTCTCAAATAGCTAAGTCTAAGATGGCTTTAAATGAGTAAATACTTTCAAAAGTGACTTTTAAATGTCACTTGCAGCCGTTTGTCCTCCCTGGGATATTTGAATGGGCAAATCAATTAGGCAGCTTTAACCAACCATGGCATTCACTGTGCGTGAACAGACGTTCTGGAGAGTGCCGTCGACTGCAGTGTCTCTGTCCAAGGTCCTGAATCTATGCAGTCCTATTGAAATTCAAAACATAGTTTGCACAAAAAAATGTTAACTTCAACTTCTGTTAACACCATAAAGAAGTGACAATATTTACATTTTTGACAAGCTTTTATGTTTTAAAGAAATTTAGCATAACACCAATTGCTCACCAGTGGATCCTCTGCATTGAATGGGTGCCATCAGAATGAGTGTCCAAACAGCTGCTAAATGCATCACAATAATCCACAAACAACATGATTCCTAACCACTAATTAATATCTTGTTAAGAATTGGGCACATTTTACAAACGAAAACAGCCCAAAATTGTTCAAAACCAATATTGTGATTATGGTTGGACTATTTCACACAAGGAAGCTTTTTTAACGAAAGTTAAAGATACAATGCCTCAATAATGGATTTTACTTCTCAAGTTGTTGATAGACTGGAGTCCAGTCAGTTGTCGACTGTGATGTTTTGAACTGATGTCATTCAGAGGATCCACTAATGAGTAATTGATGCTAAATTTCCCCAAATCCAATGACGAGAGAAACACACGTAACAGATCATTTTTTGATCAATTAATCCTTTCAAAAAAATTGATGCTCTGGTTTCATATTCAATGTTTATGCTCTAAATAACAGTTCACAGCATTTAATAAGCAATTATGGAGCGACACTGACAACTAACACAGCAAAACAAGGCATCTCATTAATATACACATATTTAGAGAAGTAATAGTTATGAAAACAAATCCATGGTCAATCCATACACAAACGGGGAAAAAAAACATTGTGGTTTATATGGTGTAATTATGCATCATTTATTAATTGCAAGTCTGGAACTGTTTAGTTATCTGCAGCCGCTTTCATATTTTTATTCGTTGTGTTTTTAAACACTTCGGCCTGGTTTCACAGACACAGCTAAGATTAGGTCATAGTTCAGATATGACTTTTAAGTAATTTCTATAAACATGCCTTAGTAAAAACATTAGTGGTGTCTTTTCTATTTTGTATTTTAAGATCAATCAGTGCATGTTTCTTTCAGTTGAAACAAGCTCAGACTTATATTTAAGTCTGAAACTAGGTTTAAACCCTGTCTGTGAAACCAGGATTTTAACCTGGCTTTTTAATGCATGTTCCCATTGTGACAGAATTCTCTGCAGGTCATCATAATATTTTTTCCTATGATAGGTTGTATTATACATATTCGCAGTTAAAGATCATGGACACAACATTTCTTTTTTTATCAGAACGGTGGTAAATGAGGTGTCCAAAATCATTAGTCTCTCTGCCTTTTTCATATACCCAGATGCTGGTATCTCAGCAACTCTCAAGAAGTCAATTGCATCGCCTGTTTGGCTGAACTACAAAATTAAATTGGCTCGACTGGGTCGTGAGATTGGGTCAATGCAACATCACAGAGACTGCAGAAGGTTCTTATTAGATTCCTCAGTTTTGTGACTAACTGGCATCACACTGACTTCCTCAGACTGAGAGATCTGCTTTATTTTGGAACAATTCGTATTGATATGCTGCCTTATCTTTCTATCATTGTCTTATGGCTCCATAATGGCACAGTTCTGTTTGATCTGAAGACCAAATCTTGCGGGAAAACAGTGCTACCACACAAGAAATCAAACATGTTTGCATCTTACATCTGAAAATCAAGGCATTCAGAGAAAGAGATCAAGTGACAAAGAGCCCAATGAATCTGGCTATTTCAATATTGCACATCCTCATTTTCGTATTTAGCTTCTGGTAAAAACCCAGAACTGAAATGAGATCAGTCAGTTTGCACCGAGAAGGACGGATCAATGATTAATTGAATTTCCTTGCATTTTTGAGAAATGTCTTTAAAAATTCACGGGTAAATCTATTGACGGCACCCTGTTGTGAATGCATTATGGGTTGGGAGCTTGTTGAATGCATATGCAATGTCAAGTGTGTTTTAGTCTGGTACAAGGACTTCTGATACTGAAGGGAGAATGGAAAAGTCTGCTTTATCTCACGCAAATCACAAAAACCTGCAGTTGTTAGGTGAGGAATGTTTTAGTGCACTGACGTAAACTCATATCCGTGGATGGATTCGTTGGAATTACAGTCACTAAAGTAGATCAATGATTGATGTAGGCCTCACAAGGTTTTTCTCAGGGCAGATGACTTGAATGAGAAATGCTGCTGTAGGTCTATGGCACGGCCCCTCTGGGTTCTGTGGGGGAGCAAGGGGCTTTTGATCAGTAATCGGCGCTCAGGGGTCTTCTCTCCGACACAGGGCAGCCTAATATAGGCAAAAGGGCAAACGCTGTAATTTCACGCATTGATCCGCTGCTGCTATCTCTGTCCATGTCCAACTGAAGCCTGCTTAGTAACCAGTCACACACAGGGTCAGAAATAAACTTCTTATCACAAACTGTGGTTAAGAAACGTTTCCAGGCTTTTCACTAATTGAATAAAAACAGGTTGTGCAGACCTTATTTGATTAAAATATTTGTATTACTTATGGAATTTTTTTAGATAATTAGAATTATATTAATATGTTTTGATTTTGTAAAGCTGCAACATATATGCAAAACGTCAGACAGCAAATGAAAAATGTATTTGAAAAAAAAACAGATCACTCCGTTTTTATACATTGTTTTCGTAATTTCATTTTTTATTGTGTTGTATTGTGTTAGCTGTATTTTTTAGCTATTATTATTTCATCAAAACAACTGCAGCTGTATATATATGTATATGTGAGTGTGTGTATAGAAAATATACGTAATAACTAATATTTTTTACATGGCAAGATTTTAAAATAATTTTATGACTTATATATATATATATTACAGTTATTTCAATTAATTTTTTTTGGATGAAGGATGAATATATTGCAAGATTTATTTTAAAACAATGTATAAAGTTTTTTAGTTGTATAACTTTTACATATATTACATACATTTGAATAATTTATATATATATGAAATATATTTAAATGATATATGTATATATACACATAATACATAAACACAGCACACTTGGATGTGATTGTGATTTATATATAAATACTAATATATTTGAAACAATTGGTTTTCTGCTTTTGTATTTGCACAGGCTGCCTCATAAATGCCACAAGCCATTTCCTCTCTAAAACAGCACTGAATTTCCACATTTATAAAAAAGTGCGTACATGGATGTGGGTGTTTTCACATCTGTTGTCTATGCAGAAGTCCTTTTTCCCTTTTTATAAACAATAACTCCTTGTATCCCTTGTGTTTAGAGAGCCAGGCAGGCCCAGCAGCATTTCAAACGCCTGGGAATGTGTAATTGAACCAGTGTCGTCATTCTTCCATTGCCTTCGTTCAGTTTTGCTGGTTACGACAAAGGACGAGCTGAGTCAGACGAGGTAAGGGGAGGGATTGGGGGTGGGGTATTTTTAGATGCCATTTACCATTTACCCTCCACCCCCTCAGGGATCAGCACCTGCATGGGAGGAAATACAAACAGTGATGTATATGAAAGGAGGAGCAATAATCAGTCAAATAAACAAAGAAAGGAATAATGCTCAGGGACGGGTAAAGAATAACACCATGAATAATAGAGTGGGATGGGAGGTACAGAAGCAAATTAAAGGCTTGATTGAACAGCTAGACAATTCATACAATAAGGCCACTAATTTAATACATTATCTCCAAAAAAAAAGATGAGGACATTGGGGCAGTCTGCTTATCTTGGCAGATCACAGACAAACCATGCATATGCTTTGGTTCTGAAATATTTAGTGAACTAAGTTATTTAACAAACAGAAAAAAAGTAAGTTAACAAATAAATACACATTACCTAGTAAGGATGTTAAGGTGAATTAATTTAAGAAAAAAAAAACATTTGCAGCTAAAATGATTTTGACATTTCTTTTCAGCAAAAAGCATCACAGATCCAAACATTTTATGTCAGTATGAATAATCTCATTCATCTTCATTGTATGGCTAACCCCTTCTCGTCTTTGGGTCTCTGAGTGAGTGTGTGAGGAGAGTTAACGTATCACTTGCTTGGCACACTTAACGATTTATTGACTGACTGATTGATTGCTTCAGTCTCACACCCACAGGCTAACACCTGCTATACAGGCACTGCACTTCTGTGAAGCGTAACATTTTAATTGAAGTCTTTTAGACTCCTGCACTCTCTTTCTCACACTAACACACGCACAAGCTACGGGAAGCCACTGCTGTCCATCAGCTCTGCAGTAAGCAACCTAGCTCCTCATTCACATTTGCAAATTTCCATTTCCCCACGACTCGGTGGCCTTGTTTTTCACAGTGAAAGAAAATAAAGGCCCTACCTTTGCTGCCTGTCAGAGAAGCTTACTAGCTTTGTCACCTCTGAAGACAGGAGATAATGCGCAAGAGAAAATGAGGCAGCCGTGTGTCAGAACGCAGCAGAGACGCATTAACCTCTGCAAGTCACAGGCGCAAGCCTCTTTCTCTCTCCCTCTGATTGTCACGTTTTCTCTTATTTTCTTTCTGTTTCTTTCTCTCTGATAACAGATCAGCACTTCTTGCACGACTAAAATGTGAATCCCATGGGCAACCTGTACTGTATAATTCCAAAATGACCTTCAAATGGTGAAATGACATGATCAGCAAGCATGGGCAGGACAGTGCATTTCATATGATTCTCGGGTCCTTCAAACCTCTCTTTTTAGTCCCGTATCTCCCATGGCTGCCAGAGACAACACATGGTGGATGAAGATGAAAATAATCGTGAGATCTGCTGGCACTAGTTAACTTTCATGTTTTTCTCTATGAGTTTTTCTTATCGCGGACAGCTGACTCACTGATGTTCTGTTGCCAGGCTATAGCAGGCAGTTCAGTGGAGGTTTCTGTTCAGTCTCTGAGTCTTTATATTTTATAAAAACATGTACCTCTATGCACTTTTTGTGCAACAGCATTTTTACTTACCTTACTGAACGCTTTGCCACAGTTTGAGAAAATTGTCCACTGAGTAACACTAAAACACAGGTTTAATATGTGAACAACATTTTTATTATGTCGATATGGCTGTGTTTTTATTATGTTGCTTCAAGTATGTATTGCGGTGGTTCAGAATTTAAACATCCGGGGACTAAAAGCTAATGCTTTGTCATGTTGGAAATATGCCCTACACCAAATCCAACCCTAAGCCTACTCAATGGTGTTTACAAATGCAAAACTGATATGAAATGGGATAGATTCAGAAAATATGCAAAAAAAACAAAACTTGCTGCTGGGGTCAGTGGCGGTTTTAGGCATGGGCGAACGGGGCAATCGCCCAGGGCGGCATTTTTTGAGGGGCAGCACAAGCACTAATTGGGGGAATACTTTGAAACTTTGGAGGCGGGGATCAAATGTCAGATCTCTCTGCTCTTGTGATTGGTCATTTTCAACACAAACGCTTATCATGGCTTTAGAAACAGTGTGTTTGTGTCTGTGTTTTTTTTTTTTTATTATTAATAATTAATCCTTTATAAACAACATTACAACACCAATACATATTTGCAGTAGAATTTAAAATCAGATTTGAAACATGAAACATAATGAATAGTCTAGTCATTTTAGTCAATTTAGAATACTGTAATGACCCAGCAGTCAGCGCTAGCAGCCAGGTGCATTATGGGTATTTCTTTAGAGTTTACTTATTTTTAGGGCTGGGACTCGATTAAAAAAATTAATCAGATTAATTAGAGGCTTTGTAATTAATTAATCGAAATTAATCGCATTTTAATCGCATATAAATATTTGACCTGAGAACA
>JAUMHQ010000033.1:1548178-1561194 GCA_032361165.1 Enteromius paludinosus | reverse complement strand
ACGAACATGGTGGCAAGCTGGCACATCGTATGCTTGCGCCTAGTCTATTAATTGTATATACAAGTTATAATTATCTCATACTTTTCAGCGTGAGAAATACAAGGTGTGGCGTGAGAACGTGTGAACTGGCTGAAATACTTGTGTCTCATGGTGAATGCGTGAGACTTGAGAGCCCTGCTTGGAAATGCAAGTTGGTGCTCCAGTATAATCGGTCCGCCCAAACTCATCAAGTGAGAAACGTTCCGCCGTTAAAAAATGTGCGATTAAATGCGTTAAAAAACTTAACACGTTATTTTTTGGTGTAATTAATTAATCTAAATTAACGCGTTAAAGTCCCGGCCCTACTTATTTTGTATAATTTCAGCAAGACAGTTGGGTTTTTGTATTAGTGATGTTATGTGTGTTTATGTTCAAGATAGTTTGAGTGGGTTTGGTTCATTTGCAGCTCTGTTATGTAAAAGTGTAACTGTTACCATCATGGAGAGAGATGTATAGGGGAGCGACTTGTTGATATTGCCATGCAAGAGACAGCTGCATCTCCAAGTAGGCAATTATTGAAGAAAATTATTGTCTTACCTAATGACATTCGTCTTTATAGTTCCTTAAATCTGTTTATGAATTTTTACTTCACATGACATATTTAAGGCAACCTTTAAAAAAACAAAGAGTAAGGGCATATGCCATCTTTCACGGCGTTAGACATCAATCATTGCTACTAGGGAGTAATTCCATGTAGAACCGCGACTGGCTGGGGTATAAAAGTCATATAAATCTGTGCTCTTTGCATATGAGATTCTTTGACATAAAAATACATCTAAATCCAAGGCACTCGAATATAGTGAAAATATTATATAGCTTTATTCAAATGGCTTTAAAAACAACACACTAGTGCGTTGCGGATAACTCGCCTTCATCAGGGTGTCAATTCACAATAACACTTATTAATTGTCATAATTATACCCAATCATTTTGGAATGATTACAAATTGTAATAGATATGAAAAGGCATTTGTTGATACAACTGTGCAATTTCAACTACTTTTTTTGCAGATTTGTCAAACCGTAGTCACATAGAATTCGAACTGGAGCTCCTCGACTCTCAAGTACAGTACATGTCAAAAGGAATAAAAGGTGTAAAAGTTTTACTGCCTCTAGTGTTTATTTTTTTGAAAACTGCAGTGATGTGTACTTATTGGTACATATTTTGTGTCTCACTAAAAAGTGCACCCAGGCATGTTTATGCCACAAGACCAGGTAGTTTCTGTGACAATGTATTTCACAGAAATGTCAGATAAAGTGGTCATGTTATCCAGTGACAGATTAAATTAAGCCTATTTTTTTTTTAAATAACATCACATAACACTATTGATTATATATATATATATATATATATATATTTTAACACAGGAACAATTTGTATTTTAGCTGATGACCAAATATATTTAAGTTAAGGTTGAGGTTCAATTCCCAAAAAGGTAGTATGGCCATTCATTGTAGTCTTCAGCGCGAGCAGAACAAACAACAATGCAAAAAATTTAAAAATAATAGGAGTTCAGAGCTGCGCAGATGCATTCATGCATTTAGGGCATTTTATGTAGATAGTCTATAAGTTGTTAATATAGCATTATCGTTATCTTGTATAAATAACAAAGCGTATTCTACATTAGATAAATGATCCAAAACCTGATATCAAATGCTTTACTGGTCATCCTCAGCGTGCACAGGTCAAAACTGAACTACAGAACATTAACTACTATAATGTTATAATGTTAACATTATAATGAGACCGCTATTATGAAAAATTTTTGTGGATTCTACATTTTTCTGATGTTAATGTTAAACAATTTCCCTGTGTGTTAAGGGCTGGGCACACAGAGCCATAGATCACTGACCAGCTACGCCCATGATTCACCTGCAAAACTGAATAGGTAGCTTGTCAGAGATCTACGGCTCTGTGTATTAGCTGGTGCTGCTTTTGAAAAGAGGTAATAGAGAATTACCGCTAGTTAAAGAACTGGCTTTACTGATGAGATGCTCATAATATATCGAACAATATAAATCACGCAGCTCTAGTTAATGTAATTAACGCTGTCCAATTTGACTCGATCATGGACATTTCAATTAGACTATGTAAATCCTTAGCTTAGTTGGGGACACCCATATCTCAAGGTGATGTCACATGGACTATTTTAATGATGTCCATGCTACCTTTCTGGGCCTTGAACATTTCAGTTGCATTGATGTCTATGCTATTTGATCACAAATATTTTATTTTGCACTCCGAAGAAAAAAAAATGTTGCTATGGGTTTGGAACGACATGAGGGTGAGTAATTAATCACAGAATGTTAATTTTGGAGTGAACTAAACCTTTAAGCTAATATGAAGGTAAGTATAAATTCAGCTAGCCATGTTGTATTAATGTTAGCAAGCTATACAAGACACAAGAAAGACTATTCATTATCCTGCAACCAGACACTATCCCTTACATATTCCAGTGGCTTGACTTGTTAGAACAGGTCAGAATCTACTGAAGTTCGGCTATAGTTGTTATCATTAGTGTGTTTTTCTTACATTCTCTTTTGTGCCTTGTATTCCTGACCTAAAAACCCATGTTAGCATGCTTTCTCTTTTTTAATCACTCATTGCTATTCACTGACTCTATTAACATTCGACACGGAAATGTGCTTGCAAAGACTTTTTTCTTTCCTTTCATGTTCAAAACATGAACTACAGTCGTGTGGAAACACATTGTGGATGCACACAGGAAGAAATGCAGTAAAATGAGGTGGATTTGCCACGTTCATTTCAAATTCAAAGGAATTTTGCTGATTCAATCAAATCCCTGTGGAGACGGCGAGCTCGGTCTTGGCGCAGCGTGTCTTCCAGACCTGCAACGGCATAACAAAATGTTAGAAAAATTACGAAAAAATGAACATAAAGAGCACTCATCCTATAATATCAGATTTTTATAGACAAAATTTGCACTCAGCACTTATTAAAATGCTATCCGCTGACTGTTAAAACTCATTTTGAAATATTGCTTGGTTTATGCCCTGACAGTTGGGACTAGATGAGATCATTTAACTCAAGATGAAATACAGTGAGAAATCCCTCAAAAGACTTCAGCGACACACATAGAAATGAACCTTCATCCTACTAAACCAAATGAAAATGTTTTATCCTCCACATGCTCCCTGCACAGGAGTGGTCTTGCTTAGAGGGAATTCAGCCCCGAAGTCATTCTTCCTCCTCTTTTCTCTTTCTTAGGCCAAAGATGGGGAGCATGATATCCAAATAGGTCAATAAAGGACGGGTTTATTCTCCCCCACCACCAGTACTACTACATTAATATTCAGACCATCTGTACAGAATCCAGTTTCTTGATTGAATAATTATGGATAGTTTCAAAAGAAAACTGAATGCTTTTCTGCTTCTCCCTGAAGACATGAAGTGTACATGACTACACCAGTGCATGGGAGGTCTAAAAAGTCACCTTGAATTGATTTCTTACAGCTTTTCCCAGACTTCTCAGTTGGAGGTTACCACAATAATATAAGTAATAAAAAAGTAATCAGATGTTAACCGTTTTGATATCTTGCCTTAAACACAAGACAAAGCAGGACGATGCTATAAGAATGAAGGGAATTACGTTTTTTTTGGATTCAATACATCGAATACGGTTACAGTTTTTGAGTGATAAATTAGTGACCATTTTGGGTCACCTTGGCTGCAAAATATGGGAGCTGTCAGACACTGCAGAGCTTTATTTGTGTGTCTGTGTCAGGGACAAAGCTGAGGGGACAAAATTGAGTCTTGCTGATCTATAGAGGAGAACTACAGCAAAAATGAAGAAGCCATCCATTTCAGATAACCATTGCACAACACACCAGAGCCTCTTTTTCAGTGTGAGTTTGCGTTCCTGTTCTTCTGTATTAAAATACCTATTTCAACTCAACAATAACACCGCTTTAAAATATGCAAACATCCCTAGACATTTGTTAGACGCAGTGCCGCTAAAGCATAGAGTGTCCGTTAGTAATTTTCCATAAACCCATCTTTAAGAGCAGCTTGAATTTGCATTGAAATAGAATTGTTCACTCTCAATGCATTCTAAATGCAATACAGAAGATAAATATGTATGGCGTGGATTTTGTGGATTGACAGTCTTTGTAAGTCATAAACAAAATTTTCTTAGGGTTTTCTCTCCTGGGTATTTACGCTTCATGTTTGCATAGAGAAAAAAAAAATCCTATTCATACTATACATATCCATATCGAGAACGCATTTCACAGAAAAGCAAAGAGGCCTTCGGAGAAAATGGTGAGCCTGAATCTAAATAGCAATTAGTTGTATGGCATTCATGGTTCTGTATGTGTTCAAAAAACCTAAAAAGATGCAGTTAAACTCCTAAAAGCCCAAGCTTCAATAAAAAGACCTAGCCATCATATTCAAACTATATAAAAAAACACACAACTGAAATGCACATTTACTTCCGCTTATGTGACACTATTCTGTGTATAACTGAAGGTAAGGAATGAAATCTGTCTTTTGCTCATGTGTGTGTGTGAGAGAGTGAGCGTCTGGTCAGGCTGAATTGGATGGAGTCGGGAAAATTGACTACACTGAGTAAATGATGGATGGAACAGAGAGAGGAGAACCCACGAGCCAGACATATGGAGCTGGACAAACAGTGAAGGAAAAGCCAATAAAATTAAGTATCTATTGGCCATGGCAGGAAATATTATTGACCTGCATGACCTCTTTATAATGTTCCCTGCACCTTCGCAACAAGAACAACAAGTTTATAGTAATGGCGACTGGTAAAATGTCGAAGGAAAAAAAAAAAGCATATTAGTAAACAACTGATAACAGAGTATTTTTTTTATAATCATTCACAATATGTTTTGTCTTTGGTTTACACAGCTCTAACTTAATAAAAGCTATCTCTTGATAAAATAAATCCCAAATCCACTGACCTTAAAGCAGTTCACATTTCTCTGAAAATAAGAAATGAGAATATTGTTTACTTTCTCTACGCTGATGTGCGTTCCCAGCATGCGGGGAGGAGTTTCGCTGCTCCGCAGAATCATTTATTAGGGATTTAATGAAGCCGGTTTTGCTTCAGGGATTTGCTTGACTAGTTTGGACTCTTATTAAGTTTTATTTTCTCATTTTAAGTTTTGTTTTGTTTCATTTTGTTGCTCCTTTAGGTTTCCTGCATTGTCTGATACTGATCTGGGGATTCACTTCCTGAGCCAACCATGGTTTCAGTTGGTCTTGTTTCATAAATCTTGTTGTTTAAAAAAATAGTTTAGTTCCTGAATCCATATTTTTTGTTTTCAAACATCATTAAAAACAGCGGTTTTGTGATTAAAACTATAGCTTTTGACCCGTGGTTAGAAGCATAGTTTCTTGTTAGAATGACATATGGACTTCAATATACAATGGAGTTTAGCAAACATACACTAAATCACCCCATAGCAGATCTATATGGATCAGATGGAGCTGGGGAAGGACGAGGGTTTCTGAAGCACAATGCAACTTCTGTAGCAAGCGCTAGTCAATGTTCAGCAGCAAGCTCATTGGCTCCTGATGTCAAAAGAAACCAATCAGAGTAATGATATGGTTATATCAGATGGGCTGCGCCATCTAGAGTTTCATGATAGAGCTTTTATAACTCCACCACCTGTTCTAACTAATAAGCTAATTAGTTTCTCCAATAATGCATTGCACTATGATAGTTAAACAGTGAGGTTCATAGGTTTTTTGGTTCGGTTCAATCTTTTGCTTTGGATTTTTTGTCACATTTTTATATTCTATGAAATATTTGGCATATTGTATGTGTGTTTAAATAAGCTGCATGTAAATGAGCTATTGTCCTCAGTAAGACACAGTGTGTTATCAAGGATAATTAATGTGTTTAAATACAGTGCTTTTTGAACATTTTCATTCTGATGGAAGATGACTTGTTATACCAGCAGGCCCTTTTACCAGGTCTTTCTAATGTGGCTGGAGGTAATTAAGAGTGTGCAGTTAAGAAGCCTGGGAACCCTCTTAATTAATAAGACAAAGTATTAAAGTGGGAAAGCTAAATGCGCATTGTTTAATATTTCATTGTCACTTAAATTGCTTTCTCCCCACAAGATATTCCCCTCTTGCAGCTAAAATGCAATACTTTACACCCCTTGTATCACCTCATTTTTTTGCCTTAAAATGAATAAAAAACCCTAAGCCATGTCCTTAGAGAGAATAACAACAGAAAGTGAGAAACCTCAGCTCTCTCCACTGGAGCCTCTGGCAGAACAAACAGGACCCAAATCTGCCGAGGTGTTGTTTCTTAATGTGTTACATTTTGTAATAAATAGGAAGAAAATTTGAAATAATGTGAAACTGTTGAAAATCTGAATGCGACATTATTTTTCCATGCTGTTTGTCTTTGTGCACTCGTCAAAGGGCTTTCCAACAAAAACAGTGCGGTTCAAGTTTTTCTTCTGCTGCTTTGGAAGAAGTAAATCAGTAAATCCGCAGTGCACTGGGATTACAGCTTGGCAAGAGTCGTCGAATAATTGTCTGTGGCTTAAAAACATGCAGAAGTGCATCATTACTCAAAATCAATGTGCTATTAGAGTGGCGATAACATGATTTATTTTTCTGTTTTTGTCTCTGCTTTGTTGTTGTAATTGTTCTGGAGATCTGCTTTATAAAATCCTCTGGGGAAGGTGGAATGATGAGAGCGATGCCTCATTAAATGAACAAAACTGTTTTCTGTTGTCCCAAACAGCTGTCCCTAAGGACCTTATTGATTGTAATAAGATTATAAAAACAGTGCAGTAGTTTCATAAGATGAGATATATTTTCACAAGTCACAGGGAAATCTTGTTTGGTGGAGAACGTAGTTTCAGGTCTTTTGGTGTCTTATTGTCAATTATTTTTACTCAGCCACGTGAGAGCAAAAAAAAGGAAAACTTGTTTTTCCCATTTATGATGATAATGCAACTAATAATAATTGTTTAAATAATTATTTATAATTCATCATTTAAATAATGAAAACTAAATCAATTATTTATTGCTATGGCAATTGTACTGTAAAATAAAAAATGGAAATAATAATGCCTTTAAAAGGCTATTTCAAAGTATAACGCTTTCTGCTGCCAGCTGGCTATGACCCATAATAGCATATATTTCAGACAGAAATCTTTAATATTGTCAGCTATAGCTGAAGGTACAATATAGAAATATGAGCTCTATACTGATACAAATCTGTAGTTGAAAAATAAACACAAGTTACAGGTACATTAGGTTTTCATTTTGGATTTGGGTTTTATAATAAACTTTATTATATTCTGTATCCACTCTGCACTGCACCTGCACTTTAATCCTGAACAAGTGATTGAAAACTTGAAACAGCGTTCAATTTAAAACTGATAATAATTCATATCGTAGGCTTTTCAAAAGAAAAACTTGATTTTGCACTAAATCTGGTGTCACTTGTCCAAGGTTATTAAAGCCAGTGAATACACTTACTCAAAATGCGATGCCCCTGAATATCTGTTCTTTTAAATGTTGCCATTTTAAATCGGAATCATTGAGTCTTTAGGCCATTTTAAAGGCCTTCCATTGGCTGAACCCACAAACTATAGCTCATGCCGGATGACTCACTAGCCGTTATGAAAGCCTTTACAAATAACAGTCTTAGAGTTTCAGTACAATGGCCTCCTTTAATAATGCATCATGCACAGGGGTGTCATGCACCTATGTTTTGAGGGGGCACTAATGGCAGACCTGGCTCACTTTATGCCCCATGCAAGAAAAGACATGATTAACATAGACATAACAACAGACATATCAACTTTTTGTTTCATAGTCAAGATGTATTAGTATAGAAGTGATCTCTTAAACTGTAACATTCATTCTGGGGAACAATGTATGGTTTCCACAAAAATAATAAATAGCACAATGGTTTTCAAATCAGCATATTTAAATGCTTTCAAAAGGATCATGTGACACTGGAGACTAAATGAATGACTGCTGATGATTCAGTTTGCAATCACAGGAAAAATGACATGATAACATGTATTAAAATAATATAACAATTATTAAGTATTAATAAACTATGTAAGAGTTTAGAATAGGTTACACTTGTTAACCATTAACTATGTCTTTTCACTTAATAAATTTGCTGCTTATTAATAGTTATTGTGGTAGTTGTTAAGTTTAGGTATTAGTGTTGTAGAATAAGGCATTAATAGGTGCTTAATTAACATTAATAAATGGCTAATATTCTAGTAAAATGCATGCTAATAAGCAACAAAGATGTAACCGTAAAATAAATTGTTACCACGAACAAATAAATATAAGTAATTATATTTTGCAGTGTTATCGCTATACTATTTTTGACCAAATTGAATGCAGATTCAGCTCTGGTAAGCACAAGTGACTTTTTTCAAAAACCTTAAAAATAGTAATGGCAAAAAAATGGCATACTTTTAAATGGTAGTACATAATGAAAATATACAAAGACAACAAGGCATAGGCCTTGTGTGATGAAAGAGTTTCCATTAGCATACAAAATCACACTAAAATGTAACACATGGTTATGCAGTAAATCATAATGAAACACATTTTTTGTCACAGCACAAAAGGGTATGTCTGTCCTTTGTTGAACTCTTTCAGTTTCACGACGACTGTCTGAACATGTGCCATAAAAGAAACAAAGACTGCTTATTGGTTACGTCACACAACCTCTGACATAACCAACACAGATACTTCCCTCAAAATAAAAAAAAAAAAACACATTTGCTTGCTAGGTATACTTCCAAATGGGAAGTTTCAGAAATATGTCAGTGAAAATTTTTTTTCTTAGTGTAAAGGATGTTTTAATAATCTAAAGAACCTTTTGTGGAATGGAAATATTCCATGTGATGTTCCACGGGTCATAGATCCTAATAAAGTATCCCTATTTTTAAGTTTACAAAGTTCTACCTTTTGCAGAGGCCACATTTAAATCAGTAACAGTTGTGCCGCCATCACCAGCTAGCTTTCTCCAGTTCTGAATATCTTCCAACTGAATCCAATGCTTCTAATAAGCTAAAGGCTCTGTGGCTACTGTCAGCCCATTCGTAGACCAATTTCAGCCTGTCAGGGGACTTTGGTGCCTTTGCTGTTGCCCTCTCTTCTGTTTATCCTCCAAGTTTCTGTACCAAGAGGAGAGAAAGGATTTAAACAGAAAGATGTTGACAGCTATGAACAGTGCAGTTCCGAAAGCTCAGAAAGACAGGCAGACACAGCATCACATTTCAGAGTGTGCTTGTAACACTATAGCCCTCTCTTCTTTTCACTTACACATCCTCCAGGTCTATTGTAATCATCCCTTGAAACAGTAACCATTTTAAGCCATTCATTTCACAGTTTAAGCCACAAGAACTGATTCTTCCCACGGATCTTAAGAGCTGCCTAGTCATTCTATTCTAAGCTTAAAAAGATTGATTATCACTGCTTCTGGATATTTTGACATGATGCAAGGCTACACAAAGCGGTCGTAACATAAAGAAATGTCACGTGGCAGAAAAGGTAATGCTTGAAATACAGGAGAAGGTGAGATACTGATTTAATGAGATACTGAAAACTGACCAAAAATGACAATTCTTTCATCATTTACTTACACTTAAGGAACTTCAAATCAGATTTTTTGTTATTGTTAAAGTTATCATCTTTGGTGTGAACAGGCCTCATCTTATCCTACTGACAAAACTGACCGACTGAACATCACAAGAACATGCATAACAGAAAAGTTAGACACTCACACACACACAATGTGAAATAGTACATCCAGTCAGATCTCGTAGTTATACATAAACTACCAGAAGACGCTTTCAGATCAGTGTTAACCAATCAAGACCTGATATTGATGCTAGGAATTAGAGCTGCTAATGTAAATATAAGTGGACTCAATAAGAAGGAATCAATTTCTCTTGAAGATGCACATTCACTTAAGATGATGAACAGATTTAATTTAGACTTTTATTCACCTTGGTCAACACACATATATGTAATGGATAGAATGGAAGCTCAATCATAGTTATTTGAAGATCAAGAACAAGTGGTTAAGAGCTTTTGAGCATTTTTTTTTTTTATGTGAATGACAGCCCAAATTAAACCTGTCCATCAGAGGAATCACCTTGTAGGTAACTGATGACAAAACTACCCCTTTAAGCTTTAAAAGAATCTGAGCAACATTTTTTTTCAGCTGGAGAGAAGAAATAAAATCATACAGGTTTCGAATGTCATGAAGATGAGCGAATGATGACAGATTTTCCATTTTTGGGTGCTTTGAGCTTTAAGCAATTATTTAAAAGGACCTACTCCTTTTAGGTGTTTAACCATTGTGACCACTTAGACAGGGATTCTGATGATCCCCTACCTCATTTTGTCACATGGAGTCCGTGCGCTATTATTTTAGATTTCTTTTATTAAAATCGCACATTCCCAAGATGACTCATAACACTAGTCCTGCTCACTTGTCACATGCAGTAATTCCTTGCGAGTACATTGGTTTTCAAGGGCATAAATCAATAGTCACTGCCAGGGTGCTGTGCCGCTCTTTAAATAGAGCTGTGACTGCAGTTGGCCCTGGGTAATGGCAACGCAGCCGAGGAGGCCTTTCAAAGCAGAGACTCTAGAATCTGATAACAGAGGTGCTGACTTAATGCTAATGTAAACTTTCTATGTAATTCAGGGCTTACATTTGATTAGGCATGACTGAAAGGTTATTTAACTTTCATCTTCCAATAAATCTCACTTTCAAATGCTTTATCCAGAACATTACTGTGCGATTACAAAGAGATTAATTTAAATCGTTTCATCAAAAAGCACTAAAACTGCAGTCTTGGTCATGCAATTATTGAGCAGAGGCGAATTCAGCTTAAATAAGAAATGCATTCGATTGAGCAAACTGACTGCAATTATATGACCTGTGAGATTTATAATGCCCGTAAAAACGCTTTGTAAAACAACTGTATAAAAAGCTAAATTAAACAAAAATGAAGCTGTTTTCCTTTTGCGCATACCCAGCTTTCATTCAATCCCAGCATGATTGGAACAACAGCAAGCAGATGTTACAGTTTGATGAGCAGACACACAGCTCTGCAGAGGGGGTCCGAGCCCTGAGTTTGTGTAATCAGCACTGAACGAGCGCCTCTGACTGCTGGTATGATGTTCTCCCAGGCTCGCATCTCAGAAAAAACCTGCACTTAGAACAGATGGACGCTTCAGAGAGGCAACAGTGATAGGAAAGGAATGATAAGGCAAAATACCGTGCTCTATATTCAGTTTCATCTGAAATTTCATCTTTGCACTAAATGAAGACAGTGACACCCAGTTATCAAAGTGTCATGTTGCTTTCAGACATCACAATGGCTGTGGAGAAAACGTGACATTGACAGCGAAGATCTTTTATAAATGACAGTATAACAAAACTGCCAGCATTTATGACGGTGCATCAACAGAGACCTTGAAAAACAGCAAAGGCACAATCGATCTGCCACCATGAGGGTTCTTTCACTGTTCTCTAGTCAGTGATGGTAGATATTATAGTTTTTCTCAGTCGCTTTGGTCAAATCATCTTTAATATTTGCAACGAAATATGTGCATTTCTCAAAACAATTTGTACTAACAGCACCAACACAATGGATAGCTTGCAATAGCCTGTAAGTCATCTCTTTTCAAAGGCCAGGATGAAAAGTCCTTTGTTAACAAACAATATGCAAAAGTCATGTTGTCAATATAATGGATGACAGTTACTGTATTGAAATGCAGGAGGCTGCACTTCTGTATGCCATATATCAGTTTCAAAATAACTAATTTACACATTACTGTATGTGGGATATTGAAAGAAACTCGCTGTTACACTTTAACTAGTGATCTGACAAAACACACACCCACTACAATGTGAAGAAAAGAAAAATAAAGAGCACAAAGTCGAAAAATCCCAAATTAGAAAGTCTATTCTCAGAATTTATAACTCTTGTGTTGTCCTCTGCGAATATATATACTGAAGGTTCATGAGATGCACCTTTTATTTCAGTGAACTGGTTTATCATTGGTTGATCTACATTCTGATCATTAGTGAAAGTCAAGTTTCACTTGCGCAATTCACTGCAAATTTTTTGAGCAGATTTTGAGCAGCATAGCAACTGATAACCACAAACAAATGCAATTGCAACGTGTTCAAACGAAAGAGAAACAGCTTTTAGTGACTAGAAGATGCGGATGTTGAACAAGTCGTTTTGAGAATTTTACTTCTGATTTGAGCAATGCGCCAAATTGACTAAGAAAAATGTATCTTTGTTATTATTACCTTAAACCCGGAGCATTAAATTCACTATTATACTGTATCCCTATTATATCACACACACAGGCAGATCCTTAACCTGTTAATTGCTGAGCTGGTAAGCAATAATAGTCTCTGCATTATACTCTCTTCTCGTGCATTCGTCTTAGGTTGATGACCAGCCTTTTTAGGGAGACTTGAATGAATTAGTGTCATTGCAAATATGAGAAAGAAATCAGCTATTTAGAAGGTCAACTTCTTTTACAGTTGCTAAAAGGGTTTTCCCTTTGGCCTTGAATGCTCTCAATTAAGTAGGGTTTGTCATATAATTAAGATAATTAGCACCAGGTGCCAGATTAACACCAATAACCAGGAGACTAGAAATAAAAGGTGGTTCATTCCTAACTATGGTTCATTCCTATAGTTAAGAATGGGAGAAACTGCAATACGCAGTATATAAGGAAAGGAAGTGACAATTGGCCAGGTATGGTTTCCTTACTAGGAATTAGTGCTCTGCATTTAACCCACCCAAGTGATCCACCACACACTCACACACACCGTGAACACACCCGGAGCAGTGGGCAGCCATTGCTGGAGCAGTGGGGGGAACAGTGCCTTGCTCAAGGGTCTCACCTCAGTCATGGTATTGAAGGCAGAGAGAGTGCTGGATATTCACTAACCCCACCCA
>JAUMHQ010000033.1:1512800-1524092 GCA_032361165.1 Enteromius paludinosus | reverse complement strand
CGCCAGCCGTTCACTGCATTAATAAACAAACACTAAACGATTTCTTATCTGTATTAATGATGAAAGCTTAGTTAAACTCATCTACATCTCACTTGTAATGTATCACCTTTTTATTTTTGGGTGAACTATTCCTTTAAAAGCTAACTTCCAGAGAACTGTTTACATGTGATGAAAACTTCATGCAGCACAAGACTAACCTCAGCTTCACCATCCTTCCACATTCCTTTTCTCATCACAAGGACATCTGCATCCGTGTCATCTAAGGTTTTCCTCTTTTCAGCAAAGGCAAGAAACGTATGACTGTCACTGATATAGATGAGAGCTGGAATTCTGTATGTCACCTGCCTTTTTTCAGATTTCTGAGACTCCTGTTTGAATAATGTAGTTACAGGAAAGGCTCTTGATTTGCTTCCTGGATGTGTTTTGTCCATTGTTATATTTTAATCCTGAAAATATAAAAAAAAAGCAGATTCATGTCAATGGCCAAAAAGGTCACAAGGGAAGATTAAGCAATATAAGCCAAACGGTGAAGTCTTATATAAAGGGTTTAATTATAAAGGAACTGTTATTTTTGTTGTACTGTCCTTCCATCTCATGTTCTCTGTATCCACAAAAGGGACGCTGATTTGTCCAAAGGGTGCATTTTATGGAGTTAGCGAGTGTATTTCCTTTACTTTGATCAAATTACAAGCATGCAAACCACAATACGAAGCACATGCAAAACAGATTAAGCCATACAAGTGAATGATAACATAAAAGCGAAAGTGACGGTTCGATAGCTGTCAAGTTTCTTTAGCTTTTAGCAAAACATGAGCTATTCGTTTTATTTTAGAGACTTTAAATAACTGCTGCCTCTTAAAGCGTTGTTTGTGTTGCAGAAAAAGCGTGCTTTATCCGTGATTTAGAGCAGCTTGAAAGTGCGACTCAAGTTAATACTTACAAAAGTGTTTGTTCTGCTCCAAAATTGAAAGTGCGTTGCAGGCTACTTTACGACTGACCTTCACCACAAACCAAACTCTACACACGCGGACTCTTATTTTGCTGAGACAGCAAGATAAATAGGCCAGCTATAACACCTGTTTGTAGTTACAGCTTATGGCTCATTTAACGAAATTGCTTTTTTTCTATTTTTAAATGAACGTTTATGAGGGTTGAAGGTTATTAGAATGCTATTCCTACAAATATACAGTTTTAAATTCATTGAAGTCATTTTTACAGGGCTGACCATGTAAGACCGCCCCCTGCTGACAAACAAAATCTAAAATAAATTGTTAAAAATGGGACGAGTCCTTTTGGAGTTCAAGTCCTGAAATTGTGCTGAATGGACAAGATGGACAATTTAAAATAAGTTCAATATTATATCCACTGTGAGCTTATCGATATACAGTATGTAATATAATATAGCTGTCTTTATCAGTGAAAATACTTGATTGATTCATCACGTCATGAGGAGGCCAAAGGCACAATAATAATATAACAGTAATATAGTTATTATTTGGCTGTTGATTATATCCATGCAACATAATTGGTCAATTCCGATTGAAAGGACAACCGAACAAAACTTAATCATGCCATATATTTTTAATGACATCAGTGTATAACAGTGCAATATTGATGGTGTCCTCTTGAACGACTTTTTGTTTTAACTAAACTAGACTGTTCCAGTTAATCTGTGGTAATTACAGATGCAACACAGCTACAGTATATACAATAAAAAGACAAAAAATAATGTCAAACACTATACTAAAGGTAGCACATGAAGCTGAGCTGAAGTAACTTTTGCATCCTGAGCCAGTAGAAGGTAATACAGGGAAATATTGCAAAAAATAAAATAAAAATGATGTTTTTTACAGTAAAACTAAATGAAAAAAAAAAAAAAAAAAGTCAACATAGTCCCACATAAAAATTAAGCAGTCTATGCAAATGAAATATGAATAGTGACATATCATTAAGTCCTATAGTAAAGGTCAACAAGCATATAATTGCAATATGAAAGCATTTGCTGACAATAAATACATGCATGCAATAAAGCATACCTTACATGTATCAAGCCAGTAACAGCTCAGTCATGATTTCATTTTCACATTAACTGCTTAATATATTTAGGGAAAAGTTTCATGATTTCAAGAAATGCTGTGACTTCATCTCAGATACATTTATCTGAATTCAAAATGCAGCTATTTTGTCTTTTGTGTGTGTACAGTACAAAGAAGCAAGGAGTAGTTCACCCCAAAAATACATTTTTCACCAATTTTTGCACAAGAAATCGCTGAGTTTAAATTCCACAAAGGCTATTTCTTCTATCTCACTTTTCTCTCCACACTCCATGAGGCAGGCAAATCGCCCCTCACACTGTGCCAGATCTGAATATCCACTGGGTCCCTTATAGATGATCCATGGTTGGCTCCAACCAGACATTTTCAAGGGTGATTTATTCAAGTAAACTCCAAGATCCTTCCTTTTCTTTTTATCAGTCGGATGGGAATAGAGTAACCATGTTTTTGTGTCTGACTGTGTCAAGCAATCATTTGAGCTCTTCTCCTCTTCATCCGATGGCTCGGGCACAGGGAAGCTCAACACACTACCCTGGCAGCCATGATGGGGCTCCGCGAGTTTCCGAGCAACGTAAGGATTGTCAAAATTTGCCCCGCTGCTCTCACTTAAAGCCTCCACTCTGTGACCACGTGTACTACGGGCATTGCAGTACAAATGACTCCCATCAGCGTGGTCTATGATCTCAGCCATCTCACATTCGCAGGATACCATTGGGATTTTTTCTCCCATCTGCCAGGTGACACCAAAGTCATCACTATAGAACGATAAAGCATGAGGCCTGACTATAAGTGGAAAATGAAAAGAACAACACCTACAGTGTATGTAATACACATAAGCTGGAATGATTAGTCTTCCACTTTTCATCTGAATACCATGTCCTGGTCCAACTGCAAAAGTAGCCCAGTTGCAAATCTCATCTTCTATCACACTATTTGTTAAATCAGTCAATTCGCTCCAGTTTTGGCCATAGTCTGTACTAGTGACGTAACACAAGCGTGCCTGGTTTTTACCCGTTGCAATCTGGTGATGTTCTGTGGTATTGCCTAATATGCAGACAAAGAACAGATAGACGGTTTTGGATTTCCTCTCATAAACCGGACAAGGATTCATGGTGCGATGAGCCGGCAAACAAGCAGAAGAGAGAGTTTGAGCAGGAGACCACTGAAAAAAAAACAACAACAGTTTAATAAATTGTGTATAAATGATACATTATTGTTAAAACGTTTGTGGCCAGTAAGATATACAGAATATTATTATCATTTAAAATAAACTTTTATTTAAAGAAATTAAAAAATGCAGTTAATAATTCCTGAATCTTCAGCAGTTATTACTTGTCTCCAGTCTCACAAGACCCATAGATATTATTCTAGTATCCTGAACATTTGGTGTCCCCACAAAAATAAAGTAATTATTTTTTCTTGTGTTTTTCTAATGGTTATATTTTTTATATTTATATTTTTAATTTATTATTGTTCTTTACTAATTGTTATGAATTACAAGATGTTACAGTCCATAACAATGTAATAATTAATTTTAAAAGTGACTTAAATATGGAAAAATCATGATTTCTTCCTGTCCACATTAGTCAATATATTTTCCATCATGTATCATGTGCAATAAATATTTTATAGTACCCTTTTGGCAACAGTTTATACATTTTATTTTTTAATATTTTTTAATATAAAAGCCCTAAATATTTGCTTACTTAATTCTACAACATTAAATAATTTAAAAAAATTGAGAAAAATGTGTCTCCAAATCTCATGTCGACTCTGTTACCATACCATATTTTGCCTTTAAATCTGTGGAATTATTTCTCAGAATTCTGTATCGTGGCCTCGAGCACTCATCAGTGTCAGCCTGGAAACCAATGCGGACCAGCTGCACCCGATCATCACCAGCCGATCAGCCACAGCTGCAGCTCGTCAAACCAGGGCATAAGAGTACGCGTCTGAGAAAGCCCAGTCGAGAAATGCTCTCTGCTCTAACCAGACGCTAACATTTCCTCTCTTTTCCTCCAGACAGCAGCCGTGACTGATCGGACGACCTCCCCACTGAGACGACACCATAGAAAGCACTGCAAGCATGAGGAAGATTGAGCACGTCTCCACTGTTCCACCTGGTCACCTGAATTTTTCATTTAATAAAATCCACCCTCCGGGAGGTTTTTACTTCTCTGGTTTCCTCATCTCGCCACTGTATGTTACAGGACATTGTGTCACTTTCACTCACCGATATGATCTGAAGCTCTGAAAAGTATCTGTGTTAAGTTATTTTTAAAATGTCAACTGTTACCACAATATTAAAAAGAAAACAGAATTTATTAGTGATCTCACATTTATGCGATTTAAGCAAGTTGAGTTTTTGGGAAAAAATTAAATAAAAATGTAAATTCTGTTAACTATTGTCTCAATTGTAAGTCTACCTAGGGGACAGACGGGGACACCAAATGTATCGCAATTATAGAAGGAATCATACATACATACATATATATATGTAAAAAGGAAAATACTTGAAGGGATCCATTTTGCAGTGTTCCTCTCCTCATGACCAACACTTTTGCATCACTGTCACGTGGAGTGCTGCGCTCTTCAGCAAATGCAAGGAAAGTCTGACCATCACTGATGTAGATTAGAGCAGGAATCCTGTATGTTTTGCCATCTTTCTGTTGGAATAATGCTGTTCGTGCAGGCAGAGCGTGCTGGGCTTCTGGGTGACTTTTTGATGTCATGCTGTCAATTATTCCTAAAATAACAAAAGTAAGTAAACATATTAAGAGTTTACTTGCAAAATTGTCAAAAATCATGTTTTTTTTAATACTTTAACAAATATTTTTATTGGGTTGGTTAGCTCTCTCTCTGTATATATATATTTTGTACCAATGCAAAATATGTCGACTGCAGTTTGTTTGAGATTAATTGGAACGAACAATGAAAAAAACATGATTTTTTAAAATTGTTCTAAAAAATTGTTTGTTTTGATTCAACGTCTTGCAAATGCAGTGGAACTTTAAACTTGAGGCATTTTCATGCAGATATCTAGACACTTCCTCGAAACGTCTTCCGAAATGCTAGCCCCGCTGATATTTAATAATATTAAATGTATAAAATAAATATAAATCATTAAAAGACTGTCCTGATTCCACGCGGTATAGACATACATAATCAATTCATACGACGCAAATAATATATTTTTAATTCGAGATATTAAAGCAAAAACTGACCATACATGTATTCGTGTTCCACATAACATGTAATATTCCGTTTAAATGTTATCTACAGTATTATGTACTGTAGCTCTCGGTCTTCAGTTTCTTCCTCTGCAGTGCAGAGTGCAGACCGCTGAAAAAGCGGAAACTAATTCAGTGCATTGTGGGAAATGTAGTTTGGATCTAACAAGGGAGCTGTACACGTATTTCACTCACTTGTATTAAGTCAACTGTACCTTTTTAAAATGGACTTATAGTTGTTAAAATTGTATCAACTGAGTCAAAATCTCAAAAGAATCAGTAAACTTAGTAACTTATAAGTACTACATTTACCATATCGCGTTACTACGGTTGCTAGGATACCATGCAAGACAGACCTGTCTGGGTTGTTAAATATTCGAGACAGAACACAAAAGCTCGGTGGTTTTTCTAGAGTTACTGAAGTATTTAATCTTAACGTTTTTGGTTTACTGGGTATGTATATATATATTTTTTTTACTTAGTAATTTTTTTAGCATATAAGTCAATACTTGTTTTGTTATTGCTCACAATTTAATGCTGTCTAGGAGGTAACGGCTTCCTGAAAGAGATGACAGGACTGGGCATTTACAAACTGGACAATGGACAAAGTAACCCTTCAAATTGTTTCCCAATAAGATCATTTTTTCATCCACGAAACGAAGGTGCTTTTATTCCTGCGATGACAAAGTCACACGATCCTTTCAAGAAACATTTCTTATTGTTAGCAATGTTGATTATGGTACTTTTTCAGTATTCTAGCAGTGCTCTGTTAATTGGAAATGATAGTTTTAACTTTACTTGATCAATTGAATGTGCTGCTAAAAAAAGTGTTAGTTTTTTAAAAAACATTAAACAGTCCAATGTAATATTTATTTTTCAAGGGGCTGGGCATTGGCTTGTAGCAAACCGAAATATTTTGGAAGAAAGGACATCAAAAAGGAAAAACATTTCAGGATCACGTTTGGAAGTGCACTCTGGAAAACATGAAAAGAGACGACCAGAGAGTACTAGCAACACTTTAGATGCTCAACGTTTGGTAAGAACACTTATTAAATTTGTATATTAATTAATTAATTTGTTCAAAATGTGACACTGATGTTCAATTTCTCTTTTAATATTCTCTGTTGAACACACACACAAACATTTAAATAATAATTCAGCTTGCATTGCATTGCATGGATAAGCCCTCTGACCTCTGTTCTGTTAACATCAGTGGCCAGCATTTACAAACGGTAAGCCCTGTATCAAAACCATATGTATTAAACACACACGCATGCATGCATACATACATACTTCTATTAAACCACCAAACATAGATTTCTACAATATAATTATTTATTTTAATTTATTTTTGTATATATATATATATTTCACGAGTTCACACACTCGGCCCGAACCTTGAACCCGAGCCTTTGCATCACAGGATTATTTTATTTTTTTTAAACAGGTCAAATCTGAGGGTTTGGAACAATTTGATAACATTGCATACATAAATGCTTCGGATAACCATTTAACTTTAGGTAATACAATATTTAGTTTTATGTTATTTACATTTTGTATACAAACATATATACAGTCATTTGAAAAGTGTTTGCATACATAATATATTCTAATGTAATGATTGTTTCTAGAACCCTTTGCCAGATTTTCTTCACTGAGGGAACTGGATCTGTCACTGAACAGTCTCCATGACTTGGAAATTCATCCTGAAGACTTCCAGAAACTGGAGGTGAGTTTGCATGAATACTGGGCCTTAAAGATTAGTCACTTAGAATATTGAGATGATCGAAGAAGTTTGACCTTATTCATTTGTTTCAGGTGTTGGATTTATCCTTCAATAACTTAACAGGAGAAAGTATATTAAATTTAGGCCTGTTACCACATCTGAAGGTGCTCCATCTGACTGGAAACCAGCTGGAGATGTTTCCACTCAATATGGCTGGACCTTGTACCTGCCCTGGAGAAAAGTAAATGCTTACTACTGTAGTCTCCTCATAAGGCAAAACGTTGAATCCATTCACTGTAGTTTTTAGGGTCTGTATCATATAATATAATCTCTTCTTTTTCAATAGCACAGAAAAAAGTGTCTCACTATTTCAAACTCTGGAGGTACTGATGCTTGATGACAACAAATTATCTTTGGGTGTGTTTATGAGCCTTGCTAACTTAAAGAGGTAAGCAAGCTTTTTATAGAGGAATAGTTTTCATTTGTGGAATGTTTAAATGAATTTCAGTCATATAACACCTAAGTCACATTTAACAAGATATATTATCTCACTAGTCCTGCATTACATGTGGCTTACAGGTGCTTAAATTGAATCTTTATCGTAATCACATACATCTTATGTATGTATGCATGCATGCATGTCAACTTAACTTTTCTCTACAAATTGTGCAGTCTCAGTTATGGTTATGTATAACATTAGGTAGTTTATCAAGCTTCAGTTGTTTCATTCTTCATGGTATATGCTGCCCTCTTTGGGCAAAGCCACAAAATGTTGTTTTAGAATTTTAAACAAAATATTGCTGCTGCCCAAGTGTTGTAAAAATGAATGTGTAGTGACTAAATAGCCTAGTTTGTTCATAGAAATTTGAAGTATTAAATTATAAAAAAATGTAATACTTCTTGTTGTCTTGCTGTGTGTACATATACTTCTTTTTTTTTAATCTTATTTATATAGTAATATCATATTCTATTCTACTTTATTCTCTTTTTATTCTATTTTATTTTTTATTGCTAGTTTACTTTTTTTAATTATTTAAATTATTATATTTATTTACTGTACTTACTTTTATAGTTAACTTCTATTTTGCTGTTTTACTCTTACTTAAATTGTTTTACTTAACTGTTTTTTTAATGTGTCAATTTGTTGGGGCAGTTGTGCAATACATTTCACTTCATGTCGTACCGTGTATGTATATGAACGTGACAAATAGGTATTTGAGGTAAAATCTTTCTGTTTTTCTTATTTAACTTTTTTTGTGCATTTAGACTTCATCATCTTAACTTAGAAGGAAATTATATCACAGGAGTACCATTCTTAGAACAAATGCCAGCAGTACCAGATGCCCAGACAGGCGTTATACCACAGAGCATCAAACAGAATGTGGCAACAGTGAATGACATGAAGATGAAGTGTTAGTATATTTAATTAGAACATTAAGAACAATTTTAGGTTGGATTTTTTTTTTTTTTATAATGTATGTTCATTTATTCACTTTCTCTGCCAGATAGACTCTAAAATCATAACAAGCCAGCAAAAACCAGAAACTCTGAAAGTAGGATCTGGTCTCTTATTTGTTATTCTTATGTTTACATATGTCCATACATATTTTTTTTCCAATTGATCAGAGATATAACTTGCATCTCAAATAGGACGATGAAGCAAGAACAAGTCTCGAAATGCATTCTGGTGCCTTACAATGCTATCCGAGAAAGGACGATGGATGTGCTTTGGGTCTCCGTCTCCCTTTTCCAGAACTTCGTCATCTGAATTTGGCCAACAATGAGGTCTGTGTATGGCCTGCAGGTGGATAAAAAGCATTAAATTTGCTAAAAACATTGACAGCCGAATGAAGTCATTTACAGCAGAGCTATTTGCCTCTTCTTTCCTCTAGATAGCTGAGGAAGAGGCATTGTTGCCCGTGGCATTGTTTCGAAAGCTCAGCGAGCTTATTATTCACTCAAACCCCTTGACAACACAGAGAAGTGGTAAGCTCACACATCCTCAGGCATGCTCATTGTTAGTGCATTAAATCAACTAAATCTGGCAAAAACGCACTTGTTTTTGTGTTTTTCAATACAGGCGATCCACCAATGTTGACCTGTTTTCTTCAAGACAAGCTGGGTATTAAGATCACACGCAAAAAAACAACTAATCTCATTAAGCGACATATTATTCTCCCTAAACGAAAGGTATCAAGTTTGGATTTAGCACTTGTTATTTTTAAAGTAAATCCTTTCAGAAGCAATTTATCTTCCACTTTTCAGGAGAAAGCCACACTTCCAAACATGCCAAAATTTCGTTCGATCACCGCAAATCAACATGCTACAGAAACACTCTTCTCCAAGAAATGTACTGGACACGATGATCCTGTACCCTTAGAGAATGGGTTAACTCATGTGTTTGGCTTCTCGCCTCAAACATGCGTTGGCGAAAAGGAAGACGATGCCATAGGCCAGGAGCATTTTGACTTGACAAGTGCAGACATATTCTTTGAGACGAATCAAAATGCAGAGCCGTTCTTTGTGACTGAGGTAATTTTATTGCAACTAGAAGTCTGCATATCAAGACTTGAATGATGTGTATGTTAGTGTTTTATTTAATGTTCCAGATTAATGGCTTAAATGATTCTGAATACCAAGAAGATCCAGATGATTCAATGGAAACCCAACTGGAAAAAGGCAGCAAAGCGTGTCCAGAAAAACTGATCGGTTATGAAATCTTACTTGATGACACATCTGAGCCAGAAATGCCCAAGTTTGCTGGTAGGAATTTTCCTGAACTCTGTAGTTGACCTCTTGCTTTGTTTAAATGGGGTGTCATTTGTTTGTTTGTGTTGTCATTGATTTCTCTCGATGCAGGAATTCAACAAGCCGTTAGTGTTTTGGAGCACATGCTGAAGAACCTGCTTGTGTATAGAGATTCTAAAGCAAATCTGGACCTTCCCCAGAAGCCGTACATCGAAAAAGAGAAAAAGGTAATTTATCAGTTACATACAGTGCATTCAGCATGAAAACCCAACATATTTTGTAAATAACATGACAGAAAACATTCATTTCACAGATTCAAAATTTGCCTCCTTTGGGACCAAAGAAGTCAAAGGGAGAAAAAGTTGAGGAACTTCTCACCCAAATAAAGGAGGCGAAAACAATAACCAAAGTTCCGTTAGGTAACAGATACTTTCTTTGATACTTTCTATTACAGTGTCAAAACTGTGGTGGAATTAAGCCTAGTGATGGTATTCCAGCAGGAAATATTTTCTAACTGAGCAGCAAAAAAATGTCATCAACTAGCACAAACTAGCATGTTTTACAGATCGACTAACAACCACACTGCAGAGATGTTGTAGTGATTGTTGAGCACTGTTTACTTTGAAATGCTCTATTTGACTCTGCAGCTGTTCCTCTATTATTTCAACACTTAACAGATTTCTAGTGTGTAGAACTGCGCTGCATGCATGAACTTCAATGGGCTGATTGTTATGTCATCTAAGAAAACCTCCAAAATACTATTTAAATTAATATGAATATATATTTGTGATATTAAATGCACTTTTATATGTTCTCTATCTAGATATTGTACTCGAGGGAGGGAATGGTATTTGTAAGAGAGAATACGAGGACGCGTTGACGCTACTGAAGGACATGAAAAGGAAGTACAGGATGGCTTATCTGAAAAGAGTGGAACAGGCAGCACAGATTGAGACTGAGATGATGCGTCATGTAAAGTAGCAGGTTCTTTACTTTCTGCTTTTTATAAACGAGTTAGTATTAGTTTGAAATAAAACACTATTAAGATATTGGAGAGATGGTGACAAATTGTGTGATCAGTTTACATAAACAGTATATGTCAGATATATTGAGTTTGCAATAAAATTTATTCTCACCATGTGCTGAGATCTTTTATGTCTTGAAGGGCATATGTTTTACCTCACATTCTTCTCTGAAATTAAGTATTTTCCTTAAGGGATTGCCTCAAAGACCATTTAACATCATTGTTTATTAATTAATTGATTAATTCATACAATGATTTTTAAAATCATTATAGATATATGATATATAAAAAACTACAACAACAAAAATAACAACTATATATTTATACAAACACACACACACACCTTCATTTAACATTAAAAAAGAACTCCAACACCAATTAACATGTTAATATTTAGAACAGGACTAATTAAAACAATGTGTAAACTACTCTAAGATCTTTTTCTTATTTAGCACCCAAACTCTGGAACAATTTACCAAATACTGTTCGGGAGGCGGGCACACTCTGTCA
>JAUMHQ010000033.1:1443650-1455514 GCA_032361165.1 Enteromius paludinosus | reverse complement strand
AGTAAATTGTTTTTATTTTTTTCTTCTTAACCTCTTACTGTTCCAATTGCCTAAACATAGAATAACAAAAAAAAAAACACTAAACGTTATGTGTCAAGCCATCAGAACAGAACCGAAAACTGTGTTAAAAAACCGAGGTATGTATTGAACCGTAGGCTGACTGTATTGTTGCATCCCTAGTGTTTATACTGTTGTCTCCCTTACTGCAAAATCTGAATCTTGTAGGAGACGCAACTTGACCACACTCTTTGTTTTGTTGTATCTGACTCATTGTGTATCAACATGAAACCATAGTTTCCTATTAGTGCATTTGTTTTTTGTGAGTTATGTAAATTGAATGCAGAGTCGCAGTTCAGTTGATAGAAATAGGCCTACTTCTGAGTCAGTTCTTTTCTTACAGGCTGTCTTCAACAGAGTGAGATCAGACTGGCTCGTTCTCTCTTTTCATCATTCAAGTAAACTCATTGTATTCCAACATCCTCCGCATTGGCAAAGCGGAGTTGAATTTGTGTGCGAGCGCATGTACCCACCCTCTTTCTTGTTTTCCTATCTGGGATATGGACTCTGAAAAGGGATTTTTTAGGATGAGACGCTGGGCAAATTTCCTAGACGTTAGAAAATCTCCCATAGGTTCAGACCTCTGTTTGTTTAGGAGGCCTTATTGGAGCTCTGCTGCACCTACCACAGCGAGGAACTGGCGTCTCCCACGCTCAAGCATGGATTCGGCCCCCAAACCGCTCATTCATTAGTCCCTCCCTGTCGCAGCGCAAACTTGATGGGCCGACCTGAAAGCAGCCTGTTTTGAAGCAAGAGTCCATCTGTCCCATCAGAGACTTGTGGTCAGACGAATCCTTGAGACCCGCTTTGCCTTGTGTATTCGAATCTGTCCTCACCATGCTAATGCATCCCAGAAGGGGATTTGTGCATGAGATTGGAACCGGCCCTTTATATCAGATCTGGATGAACTACGAAGAAACAAATGACCTAACTAGTCTGATCTAAATATTGTACATCCAGTCTGAATCGAAAATCACTGCTCTTGTCATAGCATTTGGCATTTCATCGCTTCCTTGTTTAGACAACTGTTTTGTTTCAAATCTTTGTAAGCCGCCTACGTAGGCAGCATTTAAAGGCATTATAAAAACACTCCAGGCTCAAAGGAAGGTGTAGGCAACTGAATTATGTTGCCTTATAAGGTTTCTTGGAAGAAAAAAATGGGGCTGGTAAGATCTCTTTTGCTCGCCAAGGCTGAATTTATTTGTTTTAAAATACAGTAAAAACTGTCAAATTATAAAATACTATTAATGGTTTATAACTATTTTCTGTTTCAATAAACTTCAAAATGCTATTTATTTATTTGATGACAAAGCTGAATTTTCAGCATCATAGTCTTGAGTGTCACATGATCCTTCAGAAATCATTCTGATATGGTTTTAAACATTTATCAATATTGAAAACGGCAATGTTTACCCCTTAGTAGTAGGAAAGTGCTAATATTTTATTCAATTATGTCTGCCTGTTACTTTTTTTGATACATTTAATGTGTTCTTGTTGAGTAGGCCTATTAATTTCTTTCAAAAGAAACATGACTAATTAGTTCAATCTTTTCCAGAGAAAGCAATCCCAGAATTCACTGCATTGACCTCAGTGTGTAAATAAGTGAAAGATTTTTCTGATCTACCTCATGAAATGAAGTTAAATCTTACTGAAATAGTTTTTAACTCTACTTTATTACACTGTTAGCTTAGCATCATGCTAACATGATCAAACTCCTCCCCTGAGGAACTTTGTATGTGTACTACATGGATTTCCAGTTCATTTATGAGGTTCTGTGACTGTTAGGGTGCTGTCTATATAGGCATTGAGGTTTTGGAATGAAAAGTATGTGTCTTTGCCCAGTGTGCGTAGCCTTTGCGAGAAGTTGCAGGGAACGAGGAAACAAGTTGGCTGGACAGCGGAAACAACTGGGACTTTCCCATAAGAAAAGCATTTCTCCTCTTATTAGCAACACACATTAAAGCCGTGTTTCATTAATCTTCCTGTTGCTGCTGCTTGGTGAATGGTGTGCTGAGAGCCCAGGGAACAGCATTAAATTGGGATAGTTGATGGCGTGATTAGCAGTGTTTTGAAGTGGAGAAGGAAGGAAATCACTGTTCAGAGACCTCTTATGTTATCATGTGGAAAAAGGGGGTCTCGCAGGGAGCGTTGGGGTTGAGCGCACACGGGGTGCTCTGTAATTTGGCCCACGAGAAATGAAGGGCTTGGCTGGTTTTTATTCAGACAACCTCAGCTTTGATGTGAGTCACATCTAAATGTTGTATAGTTAAAGGAGTAGCTCATGATCTCCTCACCTTCATGTCGTTCCAAACCCATATGCTGTCGTGGAACTCAAGAAGGAGAATTACTGGAGCATTACTATGTGACTTTTCCATACAGCAAGTGGTTACTGATGGTGTAAAAAGCTAAATCAAAGAAGTATAAATGTTTTGTGTCCAATATTTCCAGTCACTAACAGTAACTTATAGTGTGAGGTGTATATACCACCAATTTATTTTCTGCATTAATTAATTAATTAATTAATTAGTTCATTCTTTTATTTGTTCTTTTTTTTATTATTGAATTAATAATTATTTTATTTATTTAATTTTTTTTGTTGTTGTAATATTTTATATTATTATTCTTTATTCCTATATTGTATTGTATTTATTTACTTAATCATATAATGTATTTATTGTTTTACTATTTATTTTACGTTTTCTTTATTTATTTTTTTTTTATTTAGATTTTTTCATTGCTTTTTAAATAAATACGTTTTTTTTTTTCGTTTTTTTATTCTCAAAATGCTATTATTGTCAGAGCGACATCTGATTTTGGGACAGATGATATTGTTCAGTGTGAACTCTTTGCCAGAATGTATTGAACTAGTCAAAAGCATTTGAAACCTATCTACCAATGTTTTTTCTTTTTTCTCCTCTTGGGTTGTTTCCCTTTTTTTCACCCCTATATATATTCCTTTCACTCTGGTCTCATTTTAACCAGGCATATGGAATGATATTAACCTCAGAGGGATGGAAAAGACAACCAAAGTAAAATGAAAACATTGGTTTGTTCCGCTGGAGCAAAAGGAAGAATAAGGAGAGTGTTAAGGTTGTGACGTAGTAGATGAGAAGCGGCTCTTTTTCCATTGCTGTTTTGACCATTAGAAAACAGTGAGCTCAGTGAGGTTGACTGATTAGAAGCTTGAGGAACAGAGACACTGTGACTCAGCATTAGAATATGACCTGGGCTGCTGCGCTAGCCTTTGTGTCGTTGCAGCTTTTCAGTCACGTGGCACAATCAGGGATTTTGACTGCAAAAAAGGGTTTATTTTTGTGCATCGTCACAAAAGAATAGGACTGTTGTGAGTGTGAAGCTTTGCTGTCATAATCTCTCTTTGTTTGTGCAGTGTCATCAATAATATCTTTATACAATCATCAAGATCCTGTGACTTCACAACATGGAGGAAATATATTCTGGCAAACTTCCTTTTAATTTAACAATAATGCAAAAAGAACAAGCACACAATCAAATAATCAGGACATTCTCAAGTGCAAAATCTGAAGAGCGGTAGATCAGTGACACTGAAATTGCATTCAGTTTCGCGGGTGATTCGTTGGCGTAGCTTGTCAGTGATCTACGGCTCTGTGAGCAAACTGGCAGTCCGTTTGAAAACCGCTGATGGAGATTTACCGCTGATCAAAGAACTGGCTTTACTGACAAACACTTTTAAACATTATACACTTCAAAATGTACACCTTTTTTACTCCATTCATAGTAAATTTCACAATGTAATGTAATATTTCATATATTTAAAGTTTTTGATGTTGTTTTAAAAATGTTAGGAAAAAAGTTAGCCTGCGTAGGACAATTTTCACTCCAAAAATTATAGTACATTTATATTTATAGCTAGTGTGCCCTTTCCTGATTTTTCACTCACAAAATTGTAATAAGTTTTGATTTTTCAAAGTCGTAAATATAAAATTTTTAGATTATTCATTTTGCCGGGGTTGCTTGTGCTATGTTTGACTCTGGTGCTTTAAAGGAGATTCCGTCACGCTTTTCTTCTCAGTCCCAGAATCCTCTGGTGCAACTGCCTTCCCCTCACGCAGACTGTTTGTGCTGGTATGGGGTAGATTCTGGCAGGCTCCTGGCCTCTCTGTGGTCTAGACTGGAGCTAGTGTGCAGCTTTCTGAAGGAGCCCCATGAGTCACTCTTCCCAAAACCACCATCTCTGTGTGAGAGCATCAGCTTCACCACTGGCCTGAAGACACCACCGCTCGGACTGTCACAACACAGGCTTTCACACACACTTTCGGTCTCTTAACACGCATTCCCGCTGGTCTATTGCTCAGCGAGTCGCTGCGCCACTCCGCTGAGAAGTGGCTCTGTTTTCTGTCACCAGTTGTTGGCCGTTCTTTGAAAAGCCAGCCTGCTGACAACCAGCGAATCGCTCGTCTGGTTGGTCGTAGTTTTGCAGTCTTGCTGTTAAAAGGTTAAGCTCGAAACTTCTTTGTCATGCTAAGCAGCCAAACTGGAATACCTTGGTAAATGCTTGAGGTAAAAGCTGACATGTAGGAGAATGAAATAGAGCTTAAAGTGTGTGGAGAGTTTTTAGAGCTTGGTCAGGCTGTTTGTCTTTTTCAGGGAGGAGGAGACTTATTTGAGGTCCCTGGTGTGTTCCTGCGGAGTGCTCAGGCCGCTGGAGATGCAGTGACCACATATATGTGAAACCTGAAGCCACTTCTGCTACAAACAAAAATGGTGTAACTCATAACATCAGTGCCTGTCAGTGTCTTTATGTGCAGATTTTATTGTCATACAACCTTAAGCTCCATCCTGCACGCCTGACGTTTTCTTTAAACGACCTTGAGCTCTTCAATCACCCATGTCTATTTTCAATCAACATCTCGTCTGTGTGTGTGCCTGACATGTGCAGATGCAGTCATGTTAAGCTCTCTGTCCAGAGCACCTGTTTCTCTGTACGGCTTCACATGCTGCTCCTTTACATCGCCTGTGGTCATTTATCACCGTTTAATCAATGTTATATTTTTAAAAGGAAGTTCTCCAAAAAGGTCAGAAGGTGCTCAGAGGATTTTGTTTGTCATGTGCATGGAAAGAATGCAGGTCAGTTCCAGCTTATCCATGCAATATAATAATTGGGAAAAGAAGCATAACCGTAAAGTCATAATAATAAAAATTATAGTATACAAAACAATAGCAGTAACATGTCTGTCTCTCTATCTGTATCTAATTTAGGACCCATACCCTACATGAAAAGTAAGGATGATGATGATAACAAAACATTAATTATTCATTATAAATCATATTTTATTATGTTCTCACTTGAAGAAGCTAAATAACATTAAGTACCCTAACTCTACACCATTTGAAAATAAAATAAATATGTATCATCTGAATAATTTTAGTTCAGAAAATAAGCAGTATAAATGATTGACTCTCCTTCCTCCTCTTCCATGAATATTAATTTCAGAGAAGATATGGCAATGTTAAGCCCATCTGCTGAATCATGGCAGAGGTGATGGCTCCATCGCGACCTGCCATGTGCAATGAATACAAACTGTCTTTGAGAGGGAAAATTGAACCCTGTCACCTCACGGACACACAGACGTGCAGCTTCTCTCGTGGACACCCTCACATGCACCTTGCAGGTAGCTTGCACGGGTGAGGGAATAGCTGACTGAGGCAGAATAGAGAGCGAACCCTTCTGGGAGCTCAGTGTCCTTGCTGTCAGGACAGTTAACTTCCTGTGCTGCTCTGACCTCTCGGGCTGTATGGATTTGTGTGTGTGGATGATGCGGTGAGTGTGCTGTGTAGCATTTGTGAGTTTGTATCATGCTTGTTTGTTACACCATTCAGAAATGTGTTTGGTGCACAGCTTTGTCTGTGCTGAACTTTAATTCTCAGACTCTAAGGTCCTTTAATTAATAAAACACATTAGTCGTTAGTGCATTGGGGAATATTTAATTTGGCACATGCTTTTGGTAAAAGTGTCTCCTGTGTGCAGAATGTGGCTAGACATGCAGCAACTGGACTGAAACAGGCATGTTATCAGAGATCCTTATTTTTAGCTCTGGCCTCAAATAAGAGAGGGACAGGATAGTTCCTTTAGGGAGTTTATAAATATAATAAATCTTATATGAAATATTGAAAATAAGGATTATTCAAATTTGACTGTTAAATATATATATGTAAATAATGAGCATAAATAATTGCATCAGTTGCATTACCCTAGATGAAAAATAAGCATTTATTTGATTTATAATATTATTTTTATTTATTATTCATTTGAATATATAATTTTAAAAATGCCTTGTTAATATCTATTCAAAGATACAGATCTGAAAATAAATGCAATTAAATTAGTTGGTGAATCTCCTAAAAACGAGAAATGTTTGGGTCATATTTCAAATATAATTGCTTGTGTTCAGCTTTTTTGTTTTTGTTTTTTTTCTGGGGTGAAATATGAGCCAGCCCATTCTTTCTTTTATTGCTTGTTATTTCATCACAGACTGGACAAAGCGTTTGACCCAGAAGTGTGTGTGTATTTCGCTCTACTTGTAGCACCAAACAGAATTGCAAAAATTAACTACTTTGGTATGTACGATTTCAAACCTGCTAATACTTTTAGGTTTTAGGCGTACATTTTTAAAAGTTTTGAGTTTTTTAATGTTCAGCTTATCTCAGGCTAAACAAAGCAGAATTGTAATATTAATAGCTTTTCAGAAAGTTTGAAGACTATCAATGCAAAGAAAATGTGCCCGTCTTTGACCAAATGCTGTGTCACTCACTCATTTGGTCAAAGCAAAAACTATGTGGCTGGTTTGTCATGAACCCAGTGATTTAAGGATGGGGGGGGGCCTGCATTTTGGCGTTCCCCATTCACTCTGTATGACTCAGTGGCCTAAAATGCCTTTGTTTAAATGCTGACGGCATAACGCTAGTCAACATTTACAGCCTGAAATCCTCCAGACCATTTCCTCCCTTGCTCATCCATTCCTGTGAGGTAATCTTTTGGCTTTTCTAACCCAGCTGGCTCTGATGAAGATATAACTTGTTCCAAACTTCCTTTATGATTGTTAGTTGCCACGTTTTGTCACTTTTTATTCCTCTTCTTCATTCACAGCAAGGATGTACTGTCGAGACGCAAGAAGGAGGGTCGTTTCTGGCAAGACAAATGCTCCGGCGGAATGTTTGGAGTCTGTTGCCAAGCAATGCAGCGGGTTTTGATTTACGATTACATCTTCCGACCGGCAGCTTGTTGCAATTAGCGTTGTCGTTTGAGAAGCCGAGCGAGTGATCGGGTGGTTGTGTGCGTACAGTATTTCTGTTTATTTAACTGAATACGCTCCAGCATTCTCTTCACAGGATCTTCACTGATCTTTCACACCGCCTGTTGTGCTTAACATCTATCTGTACCCTCTGTTCTCCATCTTTTCCTTTCTATCTATTAGAGACTCAGTCTTCTTCAAAACTGGTCACTGTAAAACATGCATGGTCTTTAAGGGAATGGCGAAGACTGTAGATTAAATCCAGATATTTAGTTTTGTTTGAAGTGTTGCTTTGACTGGACCAAAGCAACGCGGTTGCTTGAGGGGCTGGTTTTTATTTCTCAGAATCAGGTCAGCGATCGGCCAGCAATCACACATGAATATGTTTGCGTAGAGACTCGCATACTCAGAGATGGCTTGGTTTGAGGGTCTTCTTCAGCTTAAACTTGGGGTTCCTTTTGATGGAGAGCATCTCTGACAGATCATAATGTGTTTGTGGTGCTAAAGCTTAGCTCACTAGGCAACCCTAAAGAAAAGGTTTGACGTCAGCCAGAGATGAGACCGATCGTGTGCATCTCATTTATTGGAAACGTCTGATAGGATTTAATTAACAAAATTAGGTATCTATCTAAATTGTGCTCTATTATTTTGTCAGTGAGGTGTTAAAACTTGTTTTCTGTTTGAATTGAGTAGATTTTTTTTTAATAACCCATTTGCTGATCTTCTTTTTAATGATAAACATGTTTAATTTTGGCCAGTGTTCATAGAAACAAGCTCTTATGTCAATAAAATCAATGTAAATTTGCTTGTCAAGTGATTACTCTAGAATTTTGATTAACTTCATTGTACGTATATAAACATTTTTTTTACTAAAAACAGTAATTGATACAGGTTTGCAACAACATAACGTTGGATAAATAATTACAGACTATAAATTTTTTGGCATGTCATGCTGTCTGACCTTCTGAACTTTGCAGAATAGAAGCAGATTGTGCTGATATTAGTAAAATGATATTGTACTGTGGTAACATTTTGGTCCTGTGGCACTGCTGTACACTCCTGCAGATGATTGATGTGCTGTTGATGTGGGAATCCAGAGAAGATCCTACCAGATGATCTGAATTCCATCATCTTCCCACCGAACACATTGATTTGCCTCCGTCGCCACATGTTAGAGGCCGCATGCGACTGTGCTGAGTGTTCGCGTGTGTATGCGTTACGTGGATTCAGATGGTGCGGGCACAGCTGTCTGGGTGGAATAAGAGACACAGGTTGTCCTCCTGTGGCCTTTGCTGATTCTTTGGCATCTTTTAGAACTCTTCTCTCCCTTGGTCCCGTCTCGTCCGCACGCTCCACTTTTGCACTCATTTCACACACGTACGCCCTCTTTCAAACATAATTAAGCTTTTGTTCGACAAATGGAAAGAGGAAAAAATCATGACGGGCTTGGCGACGGAAGGTAGGCTAATGGAAAGGAAGAGGAGGTGGCAGGGAGGAGAACAGTCGGAATTTTTGTGGTAAATGCCCATGCTGTTCCTATTTTAAAGCCCTATGGGCCTAATGGCTGTGCAGACCGGAGCTCTTGCCGCTCAGCTATTGTTCTGTGCACCGTCAAATCAGTCTGACTCAAGTTGTTTTTTCTCCAGTCTGCCGTGACTCCATTGTTTCTGACCCATTTTAGACTTTACATTCTTTAAATCATGGTTTTGTTCTTTGAAGTATATTTTGAAAGTTACATCGTGAACATCTAAAAGAGCCATCGCTCTCCTCAAACCTAGACACAAACATAAATCACACTGCACAGTTCTCAAAGTCGTTGGATCACAATTGTTTTAACACAACGGTGACCGTTCCAGATATTTGGCATGCAAGATATTTCACGGACATCAGCGATTTGTCTGTGATTCTCTCAGATCGCGTTTTTTTAATAGTTCACACTGCGTGATTGTCACTCATGTAGGGCTGTGTGATTATATTGAAAGCGATAATCATGCGCATCTCCATCACCTGTTTTCAAATGAAGTAGCATTTAAAACACAGAGCTGTAGTTCACTGACAGACTGTCTGCGATTTTATGAATGCAAAATTTCCTAGCTTGTCAGAGACCTACAGCTCTGTGTATTAAATGTCGCTTCAATTGAAATTTCATGTGAAGGAGCACCGATTTGTCAATTTTGCAAAACCTGTTTGCTAGGGCTGTAACGATACACGATATGAAACCGAAATCGCGACACTAAGATCCATGATCCTGTGTCGCGGTGTGATAAGGTAGCATCGCAACACACCCCGTGACTACCTTGAATTGCGCGCAGATGACATATCATGTGCGCGAGTGCTTGAATTGCCCACAGATGACATATCACACGCGCGGTTTTGAAATGAGCTCGCGGCTCCCGTTTCTTTGCGTGTAGATCTGTTTTCCTGTCGTGTATGTGATTTACCGCGCGCCAGCATCAGTGGTGCGCTCGCGTATTACTGGCATACATTTGCCGCCATAGATATGCGACCATTTACGGTTGTCGATAACGAGGGGTTCAAGTCTTTACTCAGTAGAATAGTGGGTCTAAAACCGTGATACAAACCGAATCGTGGGTTTAGTGTATCGCCCTACTGTTGGCGACTGAAAATTGCATAGTGTGAACTCATGAAGTTTAGACTCATGAAAATGGTATAAATATATATTATGAAGTGTTGCTTTAATAATTTAATAAATCAGGGGGAAAGCTATTGGCTAATTTTATTTAATTGCATGTTAAAACATTATTTTTTGTACAAAACAAATGAAATGCACATAGTAATTTGCAACTCAGAAAACAAATGGCCAGTTAGTAGAATATATAGGCTATTTTATTATGTTTATTTATTTTTATTTTTATTTTCATTCTTACTTCATACATTTTTTTTCTTGATTTATTTATATTTCATTTCTTTTTGGATTTTTTGCTCCAGTCCATTCTGACTGCATTGTTCCTGACCTATTTTTATACTTTAGGATTCAGTATTTTTGCAGCAAGTCAAATGTTAGGGCTAATTTTAGCCTCCCTCCAGCACAATAAAACTTATTTCATTTGCTCGTTTTACAGCACAACAAATTAAACCAGCTATCCGGTGTTTCTCCTCAGACGTCTAAGCTAAAGGGAATTGACTTTTCTAGTTTGGAATTAGGAGCTGTGCTTAGAGACCTTGGCGTCTGATTGATCGGAGCTTGAACAGGATAAAAACGGATTTGTCAGTTGAGATGGTGCAAGAGCTCAAGAGCACTTTTCTGCAGCTGCTCAAGTGTCCTGCCTAACGATGTGTGCATTTCTCCTAGGGCTGGTGTATGGAAGTCAGGTGGTCGTCCCTCCTAAGGTGAACGCCGTGTTGGGAAAGAACGTCACCCTCAGCTGCCGAGTACAGGTGGACACGAACCTCAGCCTGACGCAGAGCTCTTGGGAGAGGAAGCTGCCCACTGGATGGGTGACCCTGGCAGTGTATAACCCCATGTTTGGTACCTCCATCCCACCTGAATATGAGCGACGGCTGTCCTTCCGCTCGCCCTCCATGCACGACGCCACCATCATGCTGCAAGACGTGGGTTTCGCTGACATCGGCATATACACCTGCAAGGTTGCCACATTTCCGCTGGGTAACACTCAGGCCTCCACCACCGTCAGCGTGATAGGTAACGAGAGACCAGTGTTTTTTTTCTGTCTGATTAATTTTAGATTATGCACTCCATAGCGTGGTGCTTGTGTATTAACGCGAAAGTGCCGTGACGAACCTTTCGCATGCGTGCGGTCGACAAACAAAGGAAGGCGTGCGAGTGGATGCACATCACAGCTGCCGAATAAAGAGCTGCTTATTTGTGTAAGTAGGCAAGTATGCGGTGTGTGTGCGAGAGGGTGGAAAAACATTAAGAGCAACTTCAGGGCAGGAATGAAAGCAGTGTTTTGGGAGACGGTCCAGCTCTTTTAGAGAACATGGTGATGTTTAAACTCTCTTCCTCCACCAAACCCCCAGAGCCATCTGCTCTGCTAAACACAGATACAGCCGAACGAAGCAGTGTGCTCTTGTGTATCTGGGTGTACAAGAGACAACAAGAGAAGTTTACAAGCATAGTGCTTTGTTAGGTATATCAATTATGTATCGCTCTATGGAGGCGTGAGGAGAGTCGCTGTTTCCTCTGTGAGCTCAAGATAAAGGTTACTCAGGGAACATCCTGGAAGTGTCATCGGTGGCTTCAAGAATAGACTTTAGCTAAGGTGAAATGAAAATAAATCCCATTTTTATTTTCAACAGAATCAGTTGGTATAAAAAGTAGCCATACACTGGTTGTTTTATAGCAACATTTGTTAATGTTAGTATTGCTACAGCAATGTATAATTTATACAGTGCTAATTATTTAAATATAAAATTATTAGGGTCGGGACTCGATTACAAAAATGAATTAATTAGAGGCTTTGTAATTAATGAATCTAAATTAATCGCATATAAATATTTGACCTGAGAACAGTGAGAAGTAAGTTTTTTTCATATGGATTTTTAGTATACCAT